>JADBJO010004494.1:152500-155000 GCA_016801955.1 Conus betulinus
GGGGGAGATGGACATGTGCCAACATTCAATCCCTGTGCTGTTTCTTCATCATGCCCTAAACACTCAGCTGAGAGTGGTTTTGGAAAAGGAGAAGGGGGGGAGGGGGGGGGGGTTACTTCTGACTTAGATCCAGAATCACTGTCCACTTAAACTCCGATACTATGTGTCCTAGTTGTTCATCTTTTTCCCACCCCATTTGGGACACTGTTAAAATTTTGAGGGGGGAGGGGGGGGAGCATTGTTAGAAACAAAATGGGGGAAGTTGGTGAGGGATTAGTACCCAGGTGATGAGTTTGGTTCCCGTGCCCATTCTCACCCGCCGGAAAATGAAAATGGGCGTGCAGTAATTGCTGAACATTACACAGGACCACAGAAAACTGTTGGAAGGCAACTGAGGGAATGTGGGAATAACATTAAAATGTAGTATTGAGGGAAAAAAGACATGATTATTATGTTGAAAGCTGGGGTCTGCGTCTGTTCTCAGTAATCCCAGAAGGTGATTGGGGTTTGGATGCAACCAGGAATGAGAAGAAGAGCGAGAATGTCCTTTCACGACCCTCTTTCGAGGCTACTTACCGTGGGAATACATTACAGCCTGTTTTGCGGATAGCGACAGATATCGAGCAACGAGGATGGCCTGACGTGGTAATCAATGACAATACTAGGGAGGCCTTACAGGATTACGAGATAACCAGGGTTCTGTGTAGATGGTCGGTATAGGGATTGGCATGCCTGAGGGCAAAGGACTGGTACACGCATCACACACACATCTCTCTCTCCTCTCTCTCTCTCTCCTCTGTCTCTCTGTCTCTCTCTCTCTCTCTCTCTCTCTCAGACATACAAATACACGCATGCACTTATGCACACACACACACACAACCACACACACACACACACACACACACACACACACACACACACACACACACACACACACACACACTGTCTCTGTCTCTGTCTGTCTGTCTGTCTGTCTCTCTGTCTCTCTCTCTCTCTCTTTTTCTCTCAGACATACAAATACATACACGCGGACGCATGCACTTATGCACACACACACACGCACGCACGTAGCATGCAACACACACACACACACACACACACACACACACACACCACACACACACACACACACACACACACACACACACACACACACACAGAGAGAGAGAGAGAGAGAGAGAGAGAAGGAGGAGGAGAAGAAAGAAGAGAAGAAGAAGAAGAAGAAGAAGAAGAAGAAGAAGAAGAGAGAAAGAAGAAGAAGAAGAAGAAGAAGAAGAAGAAGAAAGAAGAGCAAGAACAAGAACAAGAAGCAAAACAAAGCATCATTACTGCATACGTAACTATCATTACCATAATTACCGCAATTGCTATTAACATCGTTGGCGTCAATCCGCACAGTTGTAAGCCTCATTGAATGCTACAAACCACGCCTTTCAGTGCTAGATTACTACCTAATGGGTTCACCAACACATTCCTTCTTGATGGCAGAGGTGTAACATGTTGTGGGTGTCATTATCACAGATTTACTGATGGTGGTAAAGATCGCTCCGTCTCTGGACTGTGGCAAAATCCGACGTTGGGGTTTGAACCAATAGAGTCCGCACCCACTGGAAGGATGTAGTGGCGCATTTTCGGAGATGGGCGCTCACTGAAAGCAGGATACACGAACAAGCAGCTGTTGTCGTCGACGGGGGGGGGGGGGGGGGGGGGGGGAGGCTTAATAAACGTATGCTGAACAACGCTGAAGCGACTCAACAACAGGGCAGTACCTCCTCTGGTAAAGTGCGACAGGACGACCTGATATCAACTGCTGTCTATGGATCACCTGTGTTTGAGCGGTGATACAACCAGCCTAAACCAGGCCCGAGAGATACAGACATCTGCAGAGTTAGTCAAGAAATCTGAGCTATACTCTCAGAGACGCATCTAGTAAGTGGATGAAAGTCGACCGTGTGGTCCCAGTCTTCCCAGCTGAGCCCAATGCACACTAAACTCTGGGCTGGAGCCGGCCATGACGAAACAATTCTGCGAGTAAATGACTGATGGGAACTGAACCCACGACCTCATGGCTAGGAATGCCTGACGCTAACTACTGCCCCACGGTGGCTGGTCGCAGCGGAGGACTTAATCCACTAGACCGCTGGTCCCTCTCGATGATTTCTAAATGCTGTGGTTCATGCCATTTATTGTAGATTATTATGATTTGCATTATTTGTATCAAGACAAGTGCAACCGCTGAGTAGTTTCCTTTTCTGTGACTTAACACTCTTTTGACTTGTTTCTCTCACTGTGTCCATTGTCTGTATGATACAGAATGTTTCTATCAACTCAAAGGCATGCGTGGCATAAACATAAATACGCGCAACACTCATTGTCATGAAATACATATATATGAAAAAAAAAAATCATGTATCTCCCATTTTCTAACATCAACAGCATACACACAAATCCATAACATTGGCAACTCGCGTCTTCTGGGTTGTTTCCATGCAGATGTGTT
>JADBJO010004494.1:175000-180000 GCA_016801955.1 Conus betulinus
ATATTCAGTGCTAAAAATTCTTTCTTGACAATATGAATTGAATGAAAATTGAAATCAGCCTGAGCTTGTCATCATTAATCTGGGCCATTGGGATCAACGGGGATCAAACAATGTCATGATTACGCTGAATAATTGAACTTCTCTTTCAGAACGTAAAGCAAGGAGTTCACCCTCTGGCAAATTCTTCGCATTCATTCAAGAAACAAACATGTCAAGAATAAACCCAAATACTTATACATATCAGTATTTTCATAGCGATATTTTTCTCTCTTATTTGAAAAGCAAATTTTCTTTGAAAAAAAAAAAAACGTAAATTTTGTTGACATTATCTTTTAATTGCTTTTGTAACCCTGTGATATTGTAAGAGATTTCAAATCAAATCATCTCTGCTCAGATGAATGAACAACTCAAAATCGTCTAATGAAAGCATAGCACCAGGTCTTCTATTGTTAATTAATTCAATTGCCAGATCATTAAAGAAAAACAATAAAAGAGCTGCTAGCGCCGTGTTGTCTAAGGCCTGAGGTAAAATCAATACAATCTGTCACAAGAGAGAGAGAGAGAGAGAGAGAGAGAGAGAGAGAGAGAGAGAGGAGAGAGAGAGAGAGAGAGAGAGAGAAAGGCAAGCTGGCAGGAAGACAGACAGACAGACAGAAATTACAGACAGAGAGACAGGAGGACAGAGCGAAAGACTGACAGACAGGCAGGCAGACACAAATGGACACACAGACAGACACACAAATAGATTCAGAAGCCTTTTTTTTTTTCAGAGAGAGAGAGAGAGAGAGAGAGAGAGAGAGAGAGTCTATCATTATTTTATTCCGATGGTTTAAAAAGGTTAATAAAGAGAACAACAGATGAGCCCCCCCCCCCCCCCCCCCCCCCCTCACCTCACCCCCCCCCCCCCCCCCCCCCCATAATTTTATTCAGATGGTTTACAAAGGTTAATAAAGAGAACAACAGATGAGGCCCCCCTCCCGGCTAACCGTTTCCAGCCACAGCCTGGCTCGTCCCGCTGCAGCCCCTGGCTCCAGCAATCCACTGGGAGCAGCCACTGTAAAGGCGCCATGGGGTACCCCACCGGAGGAGACACTGCACTGCTGTCCAGTTCTTTTGATTGTATTCAGTGGAGCCTGTTCTGACCCAGTGTACACGCTGTTAACCCCCATACTCGGGACAATGTTTGCTTTGTCGTAAAAACCAGCGTGAATCTCCCTGTAGAGGGCGGCACCACGTCCGTCGAACGACAGCTCCAATGAATTTGAGGATACCGGTCAATCGCGGTAGAACCTCACCGAGAGCACAAGATGACCATGAGAGCAGGGCATTATAGCACAAAATCTGAGACTTTTTTTTTCAATGCTGATCAATGAGAATGAGGATGATGCGCATGATGTTACAGATTTCCATTCCTTTCCAAGACTGCATGACAGGGTTGGTAGTCTTTGCTTACTTTCATAATGTACCCCGGCACAAACCAGGCCCGTGAGATTAGTACACCTGCAGTGTCGGTCAGGAAATTTGAGAAACTCTCTCAGAGACGCATTCATTAAGTGTTTGACACTCGACTGTGTGGTCTCCGTGTTTCAAAAAACGAGTCCATAGCAAACTCAGCTCTGAGGAGGCTGGTCGGGACTGAAAAATCACACAAGTGAATGGCTCTGATTGGAATCAAATCCATGACGTCCCAGGATGCAATGCGCGACGATAACTACTGCACCACGCCAGCTGGTCTGACAATGAATTTTATTAAGCATACATCACAAAGAAATTTCATCCAGTTTTTTTACTATGATGTTGTAAAGTGATTACTTCAATGTAGTCCTCGTTTTGTCAAATCGGAAAGCATTGTGTTTATACATAGTCTTACAAACAGCGTCCTTTTTTATTGCCAAAAATTCAGTTACACATACACACATACACACGCGCGCGCGCACGTACGTGCACACACAAATACAAACACGTTCGCACGCTCGCATGCACGCTTGCACACACACACACACACACACACACACACACACACACACACACACACACACACACACACACACACACACACACACACACACACACCATCACAAGTCAAATTATCCTTTAGCATCGTAAAAGTTTGGGACAAGTCTGACAAGCTAAATCGCTGAGAACCTGTAGGAATTTAGAATTTTCCTCAAATAGTCTCCAGTAAATTTCATCATTCCTTTCATTGATATAAATGGTAAACGTCTGAAAAGCACACATGTAGAAAAAGATCCACAAACATATTATAATAACGATGATAACCATTCATTGTGACATTGGTGTGTGTGTGTGTGTGTGTGTGTGTGTGTGTGTGTGTGTGTGTGTGTGTGTGTGTGAGTGTGTGTGTGTGTGTGTGTGTGTGTGTGTGTGTGTGTGTGTGTGTGTGTGTGTGTGTGTGTGTGTGTGTGTGTGTGTGTGTGTGTGTGTGTGTGTGTGTGTGTGTGTGTGTGTGTGTGTGTGTCTGCGTGTGTGTGTCAGTGTGTGTGTGTGCACGCGCGCGCACGCGCGCGCGTGTATATGCGTATGTGTGTGTGTGTGTGTGTGTGTGTGTGTGTGTGTGTGTGTGTGTGTGTGTGTGTGTGTGTGTGTGTGTGTGTGTGTGTGTGTGTGCGCGTGCATGTGTGTGTGTGTGTGTGTGTGTGTGTGTGTCTGTGTGTGTGTCTGTGTATCTGTGTGTATATCTGTGCGTCTGTGTGTCTGTTTGTCGTGGGCTGGCACAAACGTTTTTGTTCATTAAACGTCTTTTTTGTCTTTTTTTTTTTCGAGAATGTGTTTGAAGAGAGAGAGAGAGAGAGAGAGAGAGAGAGAGAGAGAGAGAGAGAGAGAGAGAGAGAGAGAGACAGAGACAGAGAGACAGAGACAGAGACAGAGAGAGAGAGACAGAGAGAGAAAAGAACAAAACACAGAGAACAGAGAGATAGCAGAGAAGACACACATTCACAAATGTGCAAAGAGAAACACAAAAAAAAAAAAAACCCACAAGCAATGTTCTAGCAACTGGGGGAAAAAACCGGGAGGAGAAAATCTGACCTCCAAAACTTGGTGATTCCTCCCCCACCCCAACGCTCAGCTGTTTGTTATTCTTATTCCTCTGACCGAGAGCAAGTGATCCGAACTAGCCAGCAACCCAACCCTCCCAAAAGACTGAAGCATCTAGCGGGCCAGCGTGGGATGAAAAGAGGAACGCCCAGCACCTACCACCCGGTCTATCGATCCTTCTCGATCGAAGCTCCCACCCACCTCCGACCCCCTTCCGACCGCTCAAGCTTAGCCCGTAGCTCAGGGAGACAACCCCCGCCACAATCTGCTGGCTCTTTGCGAATGACGGGCCCTGGCATTCTTCAGCGCACAGGGAGCGAGCGATCAAGACTCAAAGAGCGATGTTTTCCCCTCCCCGCCACACACCGGCAAATTAAGGCTGCTGCCTCTGTTCGCAGCACTCAGCTGTGTCAGTGCTACTTCTTTTTTCTTCTTCTTCTTCTTCTTCTTCCTTCTTCATCCTTCATCCTTCATCTTCGATGAATTAGTCTGGCAAACGCACAAAGTCAAAACAATGTCTGTCTAGGGCATATTTAGGATTTCTTCCCGAAAATTTTCATCTGCACGTCAGTTTTGTTTTATTTTTTTTTACTTCGATCATCTGCGACTATAAACACAGATGTGTAATACTCCTGTTGAAAGTGATTTTCAACGAATGTATCAACATTTCTACAATATGAACATCAAAGCTTCCTCTGCCGTGAAAGAAGCGATCAGTTATGTGACTAGCATTCTGTAGGTACATAAATGTAGTGCACAGTGGCTCATAGACATTACTAATTCAGTCACTGTGACATGAGTGCATGTCCTTGAGCTTATTGTTGTTTGATGATTCAAAAAACCGTCGCAAAAGAATCGAACTATTCTCTCTCTCTCTCTCTCTCTCTCTCTCTCTCTCTCTCTCTCTCTCTCTCTCTCTCTCTCTCTCAAAGACTATTTTAAAAGCAATGTCCTTCTTGCGTGTAAAATATTGATCAAATTTACTACAGACAATCGTGTTAATGCCACTATATAGCCTCAAATTGTGTGTAAAGATCGTGGTTTCGAAATATGGCATCGCCTGAGGTATGTAGCACAGAGCTGACTTTGTCCTGTCCTCTATGGCAATATGCTTACACCTACTAGGGCCTGCACCACCTTTAATATGAAGTGTTCGAAGTGTGAAACTTGACACACTCGCAGCAGAGTTACAAAGAAGAATTCTGGCAACTGAATTGAGATGCTATAGAAAAATCTTAGCCATCCATTACACAGACCACGTGACAAATGAAGAAGTACGTAGAATAATTCAACAAGCAATTGGACTCCATGAAGACCTGTTCACGGTTGTCAAGAAGCGGAAAATGAAGTGGTACGGACATGTGTCCCGTTCAGCAGGCCTTGCAAAGACAGTCCTGCAAGGAACAGTCAGAGGAAGCCACAATAGAGGAAGACAAAGAAAAAGGTGGGAGGACAATATCCGAGAGTGGACTGGAATGAGCCTGGCAGACTCTCAGCGAGCGGTGGTGGGCAGGGACGGATGGAGGAGAGTGGTGGCCAGATCACCAGGGTGCCCCAACGACAACAGACGATGTCAAGGTAGGGTTTGAAGGAGGGTGAAGGTTCGAAGATACTACACAAAAAAGATCAAGTACGCATGTGAAAGATCCTCTGTTCCCATGTCATGGTTTGGAAGCGGATGGAAACAAATACCCAGTATTGTCTGGGATCCTGGTGCAGACGATTACAACTGCCACGCAGCATTGACAGCTGCTGACATACTATGACCCAGATTTAAAGGATGTCAATCCTCTTACTCAGGAATAGGGTTTGTGTTTGTCATAGGAGTCCTAGAATCTGATGCCTCTGTTACTGGATGTAACGCGATGTGTCGCTCTGTATCGCTAAACACTAAAAATAAATATGACAAAAGCGGCGGTGTTTAAGATCATATGCTTTCAGGC
>JADBJO010004494.1:192500-196740 GCA_016801955.1 Conus betulinus
ATTACAGAAGATGTTTTGTATGTTTGTTCCTATGTCCCACCAGAGGGTTCGCCCTACTATGTACACCTTGACATTGGCAATGGCGTAAGTTCATTGGAAGAATGTATTTTTGATTGCATGCTTGAATATAAAGATGTATATGTAATGTTATCCGGTGATTTGAATAGTAGAACAGCTAGCATCTCTCCAGACATACCAAACGACAGACAGTGATGATATGGGTGTTAACGTTGGTAGTCATTCTGTATTTTCTGGAAGAAGATCAGCTGATCACGTACTTAACACCTATGGAAAATGTCTTTTGAGTATGTGTACTGCACTTGTTTATACATTCTTAATGGTTTATGCGATGGAGATTTCGATGGAAATTATACTTATATATCCGATTCAGGCAATAGTGTCAACGATTACTTCTTAATTTCTAAGGATTTTTTCCCTTTCGTTGTTTCTTCTTGCAAATTAATGGTCTCAGAGAGACTAGAATCAGATCATTTACCTGTGGAGCTTCACTTCAAGTTTTCGGAGAAAAACGCTGTTTGTGTAAATATAGATAAAACAGATGAGTTCATTGAAAAATATGTGTGGAACTGTAATATGGAACAGTCATATATTTGTGCCCTTAATTGTTCTGAAGGGTTGGCATTACTCGATCGTGCTATTGATCTGATTAGTCATAATGTAACGATGCCTTGATTGTGTTTAATGAGTATAAAAAAAACTCTGGAAGCTGTATGAAAAAGAAAATCAATTTAAACGCAACTGAAAAAAAAATAGTGACTGGTATGACAAGGAATGTAAAGATAATAAAGTAAATGCTATAAAATTACTGCGAATATTTCTGACTTCCAAAGATCGAGTAGTAGATAGTGATGCCTATTGCAGAGCAAGAAGAGAATATAAAAATCTGTTAAAAAGGAAAGAAAAAGAATATAATGAGTTCTTGACTGAGAAGTTACTTGCCTCTGTACACAATCAGAAGGAGTTCTGGTGCAATGTTAAAAAGATCTCCTATAAAAGAAACAGCTTTATATAATATAACGACTGATGACTGGTTTAAGCACTTTAAATGTTTGCTCGAAAGAGAAGAGAATTGTTTGGAACAAAATGATGAGGATGCGCATGATGATGTCAGTGAACAAGGAGAGGATTTTAGTTCAATGAATCGACCTATATCAAGGAAGAGGTTATGTTAGCAATACATAGATTAAGGAATAATAAAGCCGCTGGGCCAGATGGTATAGTTGGGGAAATGCTAAAAACATCTGGGGATCGTGTCACTGAATTCTTTGTGAAACTATTTAATACACTATTTGATAAGGGCATATTTCCAGAGACGTGGACAGAGTCTGTAGTAATCCCTCTTTTCAAAAAAGGTGATGTAAATGACCCTGGGAATTACAGAGGTATCTCAATTTGTGACGCAAGCAGTAAAATCTACAGCACAATTATTAACAATAGACTCCAAGAGTATGTTGAAGAACTTAACCTAACAGGCGAATACCAAGCAGGATTTAAAAGGGGATATTCTACAATTGATCATATGTTTACATTATTAGCTATGGTACAGAAACAGTTCTCCTTTAATCGCAAATTATATGTTGCTTTTATTGACTTTGAAAAGGCCTTTGATTCTGTAGATAGAAATATATTGTGGTCTATACTCTTAAAAAATGGAATTAAAGGCAAGCTATTTAGATGTATTCGTAATATGTACACAAATGTTAAAGCTAGAATTCGATGTGGAGCAAAATTAACTGACTATATAAATTGTACTCGGGGGGGTAAAACAAGGTGATGTAACTAGTCCTGTGTTATTTTCATTATTATTCATAAACGAGTTAGCCTCAGAAGTGATCAGAGGGAGACATGGTGCTACTTTTACCTAAGGCGACTGTGAATTGTTTATCCTATTGCTGGCAGATGACATAGCGTTGATATCGGAAACTGTAATTGGTCTACAGACACAACTTAATAGTTTGCATCAGGCAGCATCAACACTGCATTTGAATGTAAACATGAATAAAACTAATATAGTTGTATTTAGGAAGGGTGGTCACTTGGCAGCAAGAGAGAGATGGACTTACAATGGGGCTGTGTTAACTGTTGTGAATGCGTATAAGTATTTAGGAATCTATTTCTCCACAAGACTGAGTTTCTCTGTTACATGTCAGGATTTGGTGAGCAGAGCTAAAAGTGCCTTGTTATGTATTCTACAGAAACTGTCTAAGCTGAAATGCAATTCTCTCGGTTTATATTTAAAGTTATTTGACACACAAATTCAACCAATGGTTCAGTATGGGGCTGAGTTATGGGGTTTAGATAATGCCGCTCAACATTCTGAAAAAATACATCTGTTTGCCCTTAAAAAAGCTTTTAGGGGTTGAAATGAGAACGCCAAATGATCTAATATATGGGGAAACGAATCGATATCCAATATTTATCAACTCAGTAGTCAAATGTATTCGATTCTGGCTAAAACTAACTCGAATGGATGAGTCAAGACTACCACGTAAAGCCTATAGGATGCTGCTCGATTTAGATTCACGTGATAAAAGAACTTGGGCTACAAATATCCGTTGTAAGTTGTATACGTTTGGATATGGATTTGTTTGGACAAATCAAGGTGTAGAGGAAATAAATGCTTTTTTTTACTTGATTTCAGGAAAGATTGGTTTTATGTAGGTGGCAAGAATGGGATTTCCATATTAAGAATAGTGATAGATTTAGTATGTACAGAACGTTTTGTACAGTTCCCGAAGTGAAAACTCATCTGTTACTGAATTTAGATAGACATTTGAAAACTATGTTGACAAGATTCAGACTTGGCGTCTCAGAAATCGCTGTGCATTGCTACCAATATCGATCTCACAATGACAGCGATTTAATCTGCCCACTGTGTAAAATCACCAAAGAGGATGAGGTCCATTTCGTTTTGTGTTGTCCAGCACTAAGTAGCTTAAGACAGCAATATATTCCCTGCAAAATTTCATAAATTTCCAAACCTGTTTCGATTAAGTTTACTTTTGGCATGCAAACATGATAGAACCATCAGAAATCTATCAATTTTTTGTATAAAGCGTTTCAGATGCGTCAAGTTGCTACACACACCACACACACGCACGCACGCACGCACACCACCACACACACACACACACACACACACACACACACACACCCACACACACACACACACACACACACCACACGTCGTTTCCCTTCTCATATCAGACGCCATTGAAGCCACATGTATGCTGAATGCCCTCTGGTCTCACAAGCACACATTGTGTAATTAATTGCTCAGCTCCAGATTCTAAAATCATCGTTAGCACTTTTTGTTTTACTTCGTCTACAGAAGTCCTACTTTCAATAATGGAAAAATCCTTTCTTTTCGGAGGCTTCGAGAGTCACGAAGACCTCTGGATGACAAAAAAGGGAGAAGGAGGAGGAGAGGAAATAGAGTAGAACAAAACAGAGAGAGAGACAGAGAGAGACAGACAGACAGAGACAGAGACAGAGGCAGAGAAACAGAGACAGAGATATAGAGAGAGAGACAGAGAGATACAGAGAGAGAGAGAGAGGCAGGCAGATATGCAGACAGTCAGATAGATAAATATAGACAGAGGCAGAGACAGACAGACAGACAGAGACAGACAGAGGGAGAGAGAGACAGAGACACAGCAGAGACAGGACAGACAGAGACAGAGGCAGAGAGAGACAGACAGAGACAGAGATATAGAGAGACAAGATAGACAGACAGACAGACAGTCAGACAGACAGTCAGACAGACAGACAGACAGACAAACAGACGATAGAAAGATAGACAGAAAGACTCTCTCTCTCTCTCTCTCTCTCTCTCTCTCTCTCTCTTAAGTACCATGCATACTCAACGCCTAACACACACACACACACACACACACACACACACCACACACACGCGCCGCGGCACACAAGCGTATGTACGTGTTTGTATACTCTCTCTCTCTCTCTCTCTCTCTCTCTCTCTCTCTCTCTCTCATCTCTCTCTCGATAAGGATACAAATGCTTGCGTGCAAGTCGATGGAAGATAGGACGGAACAGTGCGTATGTGAAGGATATGGTTGTAAAAAACGCAAATGAGTGATGGAAATGGAAATCATTTCTTAATTTTGCTTAGTTGTGTAGACACTTAATTTGCAGTTTTTCTTTTCTTTTTTCTTTTTCTTCTCTGCTTGAAAAAGACACTTGGCACCCCCTTGACAAA
>JADBJO010004495.1:0-20000 GCA_016801955.1 Conus betulinus
TTTTACTTTTTCCTTTTCTGTTTTTTTTTTTTTTTTTTTTGATTGTTTGTAAATTGATCTTTCTGACAGTGACCAAGACTTGACCTATGAAGGTTCATTATTTTGCGCAAAGTTGTGATTTATCCTCCCTGATGGGGCCTCCCCGGCAGCCTGGGCCTGAACCCTCCCAGCGCCCAAGCAGCGCCACTTAGCACGTGAAAACTGTGCAGACACAAACTACGTGACACGGTTTTGGACGACTGAGTCTGAACAAGGTAGGTTCGATACGAAGCTGTGCAACTGGTTGCAACCGAACACTGTCCACAATTCAGAATGTTGTTTGAAGATTTAAGACAGAGGGGAAAATGGTGAACATGAGGACGTGCCAGGGCAGTCAACAAAAAACTGCAAGAAGCAGACGACAGAAAGCGTTTTGGGAGCAAGGGGCGAGTTG
This sequence comes from Conus betulinus, assembly GCA_016801955.1. Classification (NCBI taxonomy): domain Eukaryota; kingdom Metazoa; phylum Mollusca; class Gastropoda; order Neogastropoda; family Conidae; genus Conus; species Conus betulinus. The sequence continues at coordinate 434 of JADBJO010004495.1, forward strand.
AAAACCCCTCGCATCAAACGTGTCTTTGGCCTCAAACAAAGCCGACAACACAACAGTCACACGCGGCACAGCAACGGTCACAGGTCGACACGGCAGTAGGCTTTTTCTGATGTTCACGTTCTTAGTCGGACACGACGAGGGAATCAGCTGGGGCACCCAGCCCGCCCCGAGCCGGGGCCGGCCGGGGGCGCCACCTCCCCCGACCCCACCCGCCCCCCCCCCGCCCCAGCCCCCTCCCCCACCCCCCCCCCCCCCCCCCCGCACGCACGCACACATATACTGTGTGTATATGCACGTGAGTGTGTGAGCGTGCATGCATCTATGTGTGTGTGTGTGGTGGTGTGTGTGGTGTTTGTGTGTGTGTGTGTGTGGTGTTTTGTGTGCGCGCGCGCGCGCGATGGTGTGTATGTGTGTGTGTGTGTGTGTGTGTGTGTGTGTGTGTGTGGTGCGCGCGCGCGCTTTGTGTGTGTGTGTTGTGGTGTGTGTGTGTGTGTGTGTGTGTGTGTGTGTGTGTGTGTGTGTGTGTCATAGATTGCTGTTCGAATGGAAACAAAGGCGAGCAGAAAGAAAGCTGACTACAAATGGTGCAGCTGATTTTGTTTTGTTGTGTGTTGTTTGTCACATGACAGTGAATGAAACATGCAGAGATGTAAAAAGCAGGTTGTTCTGCTTTAGTTTTCCAAGCTAAGCGCGTTTTTTTTTTTTTAAAATTTATTCATTCATGTATTTATTCCAATAAGAGCCCATGCAGAGGTATGACCAGCCTGTGTGACAGTGTGAAGGCAGCCCACGCGCTGTGACACAATCTGTGTTGAGTCATACCGAATTGGAAACACACAGTAAACTGCCCCCCCCCCCCCCCCTCCTCCCCTGCCACTCCCTCTCCTCCCCCCTCTCCTCCCCCACCCGCATCCCATCCTCAACACGGCAACTCGCCACTTGATGTTCGAATACAGGCCACACGCCCCAATTAGGATTTTGCTCTAAAATCACTATATATAATCCATGCAAGAGTTCTTGAGGCCCAGCATAAGTTTGAGCCAGTACTTGAAATCAGATCGATAAAACTGACCAAAAGAACATCCACGCCAATTACTTTCATTTTTTTTCTTTTTAATTTCCACCGATGAATCATTCACAATCTCCAAATACATGAATCCCCCCTCCCCCCCCCCCCCACCCCCTCTGAGCCTTCTCTTTCGCCCCGACCCTATCTTGACCCTATCTTTGCGCCAGGGGGGGCCCCATTCCTTTCATTTTGATCTGCCTGCTTGGAACCTACCTGTCATGTACCTTGATGGGCGCATGAAAGAAAAGAAGGTAAATCAACTAAAAGACTCAATAAAGATTCTCAAAACAATCTAATTGTGCCTGTCTACAAATAATCGACTACTTGATAAGCAAGGCTTTGGCGAATTCATTAGAAAAGAAGGTAAATCAACTAAAAAAACCTCAGTAAAGATTCTCAAAACAATCTGATTGTGCCTGTCTATAAATAATCGACTACTTGATAAGCAAGGCTTTGGCGAATTCATTTTTTTTGGTGTGCAGCCACAGGCAACATTGCACCATCGGTCGTCCGGCGGCTGCACTGAGTTAATTGCCCATGGATGAATTCGACCCGCCAGGTTTGTGGTCTCTATGTTTATTTTAGCCCTCCGATCTTCCACCCACCCACCCCTCCCCAACCCACCACCTTCCCTGTCCCTCCTATTCCCCCCCCCCCCCCCCAACTTCCACACCCTTCCCTACCCCACCCACTCCGCGCGATCCAAGTGTTCTACAGAAGAAAGTGACGGGAAACGGGAAAGTTCAAGCTGTTGAGAATGCGACGTTCTCTTGTCTCCTGTTTGATTTGTGAGTCAGTCGAATGCTATGTATGTATGCACGACTAGTGTTTGAGAGAGAGAGAGAGAGAGAGAGAGAGAGAGAGAGAGAGAGAGAGAGGAGGAGAGACAGGCAGGCAGAGAGAGAGAGAGGCAGGCAGACACACACACAAAACACACACACAAGAGAGAGAGAGAGAGAGAGAGAGAGAGAGAGAGGAGGGAGAGAGAGGAGAGAGAGAGAGAGACGTACATCTGTTACCATGACATACAGTTATGTGGTAAAGGGGAGAGAGATGGGGTGGGGTGGGAGGGGGAGAGAGGCACAACGGATGGGTGAGAGAGGAGAGAGAGAGAGAGAGAGAGAGAGAGAGAGAGAGAGAAGGAGAGGCACAACGGATGGGTGGGGAGAGAGAGAGAGAGAGAGAGAGAGGGGGGGGGGGGGGGGGAAGATACAGAAGACTGAAGCATCTGTTGCCATCGTATACAATTCTTTTGTTGCTGCTAGTTATACATTTACGTGTTACCTCCACTCCAAGCAATGGTGATAACATGACACAGGTAAGAACCATCCCGAGAAGCGAGGGGCGGGGGGACGGGGGGAGGGAAGGGGAGTGGGGGGGGGGGGGGGGGGGGGGGGGGGAAGGGGGGGGGGGATTGATGACTTGTAGGATGGAGTGGAAGGTGTGATCTCTGCAATGGATGGTGACCTTTCTGACACAACAGAACGACAGCACGTAAAAAACCGTGCCGAGAGTATATAGCTTTTTTTTTTTTTTTTTTTTTTTTTTTTTTTTTTTTGTTGTTGTTTAAGAAAGAAAATCTTAAAATGAGGCAGAGAATATAGTAGGGGTGGGGGGTGGGGGTGGGGAGGTTAGAATAATAGTAATGTGGGGGTGGTGGGGATGGGGGGTTGGTTCTTTTCTTCTGTTCCCAAATTCTTGTCGAGCGTTGTTCATATAATGTCATGTGTGTAGTGTGTGTGTGGGGTGGTGGCGGTGGGAGGGGGGGGGGGGGGGGGGGGATGGGAAGAAGATGGAGTGGGGGGGGGAGGGGATGTGGCTTGTGCATCTGTTTTAGTGCTTGCTTTGTGACCTATTGCCTTTTTCTAAATATATTGTGCAATGTTTATGGAAACTTTTATTTTTCATGTATTGTGAAGCGCCCTGGGGATGAGTCTTTTTCTCTCATCGAAGAGCGCTATAAAAGCTCGATTCATTAGTAGTAGTATTGTTGTTGTTGTTGTTGTTGTTGTTTTTTTTTTTATTTTTTTTTTAGCGTACGTAGGCTGATACTCCTGCGGACACTCCCTGTAGAGACAGGCAAGGATTAATCCCATCTACCCAACAAAGGGAGTGGAGTTTTGTGTGTATGACTGTTTTTCATCCCGCCATTAAGGCAGCCATGCTCCATCTTCGGGGAAGGTGCATGCTATGTGTAACGTGTCATCCACACCAACGGCTAAACTGGCCTCTCTCTTCCGAAAGTTGGTGATGGGATTTTACGTGTGTGCAAGATGTGCGTGCGTTAACACACGGAACCTCGGTTTACAGTCTCATTCGAAGGACTGTATGGGAATGGAGTCAGAACTAATGTTAACTCCGAGGAAAAATCGCCCTGTACCTAAACGGCCCAGCGGAGATTCGAAGCCGCAACCCCAAGATTACGAGTCCGGCGCTCTAACAACTGAGCTATTTCCGGCCCCAGTAGTAGTAAACTATAAATAACGAACAAGGAGAGAACTCTTGCTCCCACAATGCAGAGAATGGCCTTTTTTTTTTTTTTTTTTTTTTTTTTTTTTAAAGAAAGAAAGAAAATCTTAAAAAGAGGCAGGGAATAATAGTAAACTGTAAATAACAAAGAAAGAGAGTAACTCTTGCTCCCACGATGCACCCTTGAATTGCAAAACGAATGCTGTTTACGACACTAAATCGCCAAGTAGAAAAGCTAACACACAGCACACAGAATGACAAAAAGGAAGAAAAAAAGGAGACATTCCCCGCCCTGCACACACACACACATACACACACACACACACACACACACACACACACTCCTCCTTCTGCGTCCCCTCTCGCAAAAATAAAATAAAATAAAATAAAATAATCCGAGTTTGTCCAAGTACCCCCGTACCTGTCACAAGAACACAACGACATCTGGAGAAATGAACGGACACAAATTAACGTTTATTCAAGACTGGCACAGCCCCCCCCCCCCCCCCCCCCCCCCCCCCCCCCCCCCCCCTTTTTTTTTTTTTCTCTTTTAGTCTTGAATATAGTCACACAAACACAAAATGTAAATAAAAAGAATATTAGTGACCTCGCTTTTCTGGTATCGAAGTAAATCCAAAACTGAGGCAGGAAAATTAATGGTAAACTGTTACTATTGGACAAGTAGGACAACTCTGTTCCTGGTAATAAAATAATGACACTCCGGAGGAATGCTGCTTACGACACGAAATCGCTTGGTAGAAATGCCACCACAAAGCACACAGTATATAGTACAAACAAGAAGACTTCCACCCCCGCCCTCCTCCTCCCTCATTTCCCCACTACACCCCCCCCCCCCCCCCCCCCCCCCCCCCCAAAGTTCTATGCTTGCCCATATACTCTGTATCTGACACATGTACGTGTGTACACAGCAACACCTGGAGAAACGAACGAACACACTCTAACATTTATTCAATACTGACAGGGTGGTGATACTGATTTTGGCTGAACCGATTCTCAGACGACACGGTCCCATATCAACTAGGTCAGTCAATCAAATCATTGAGCCGTGACGGACCGCCATGGCGTGCCTTCGAGTCTGGGCACACCAGCACGCTAAGAGAGACAAAACTGACCTAGTTGGCGCACTTCGGTGCACTTAAATTACGTTGTGGATTGCACGAGTCGGCGAGTGATCCCCTTTTCCAAGGTTGTCCCCCCCCCCCCCCCTCTCTCTCTCTCTCTCTCAGATTGCTTACACATCTGTGCGAACCACTCACACACACACACACACACACACACACACAGCGGCAGCTGAGCTCTGGTTGAAAGCGTTGCAGTAGTAGGTGGATTTCGCAGTTTTCGCTTGAGTCTCTGTCCGTACTTCTGCAGTCCGTACTTCTGCTAGTTAGTGTATTTGTTTTGTTTTTTTTTTTTTGTTAGTTATTCTTCCTTCAGGATGTGTGATCATGGTCTGGACACTCTGGTGATCGATCACGGATCGTCAGCGTGTAAGGTTGGGGTTTGGGGGAGAGAGAACAGCCCTTGTTTTATCCTTCCTACCGTGGTGGGTCGTCGCCTTACTAAGGTGAGTGCTAGTTGGCGACATTTGCAGTGTTGGTGCTGTAGGTAATGGTGGTTTTGTTTCGCTTCGGGTCACAGGGCCTCCCGTTGTGTTGCTGAGAAGAGAGAGAGAGAGAGAGAGAGAGAGAGAGAGGAGAGGAGAGAGAGAGAGAGAGAGAGAGAGAGAGAGAGAGAGAGAGATGCGCGTCTCACTGATGAATGTGTGCGCGTGTGTCTGTATGCTTTAGTGTGTGTGTGTGTGTGTGTGTGTGTGTGTGTGTGTGTGTGTGTGCGTGTGTGTGTGTGTGTGTGTGTGTGTGTGTGTGTGTGTGTGTGTGTGTGTGTGTGCGTGCGCGCGCGCGCGCGCATATGTGTTCGTGTTAATCACTCCTCCTCCCTCTCTCTCTCTCTCTCTCTCTCTCTCTCTCCCCCTACCACTTTTATACATATATATATATATATTTACATTTGTACATATATGCACACCCATGTACATAAACCAGCACAGATTAATGTGCACAAATCTATCCATTATTATGTGTCTTTTTCACCACCAAACATACAATTAATTATATATCTGCAAATCTATCTCCGAGTGTGTTAAAAACTTCCATAGGGGCAGCAAGTTTAGTAAAATAACAACAAACAAACAAACAAAAACAAAAAAATCAAAAAATATACTTCGCAAAAAGGTAGTGATAAAGTAAATTATCTGGTGACAAAAAAAATTGTAAATGACTAGAGAGGAAAATTACAAAGACATCAAACACACACACACACACACACACACACACCCTCCACACACACACACACACACACACACACACACACACACACACACACACACACAACACACACACACACACTGTTGGGGGGGGGGGGGGGGGTCATTCAGAAGTGTGTAGCACATTCAGAAGTGTTATTGGCCGCCAGTTCTTAAGATACTGTCTAGGTTCATCTCCTTATGGAATACTGATTATAATCCCTTCCTTTTGCGTAACCGACATCTTTCCTTTTAGGTGACCTTCATTAAGAGAGCAGATAAAGACAACTAGCTGTCGGCAGAAATTTTTTTTTTTTTTTAAATTTACAGTCATTCCATCTGTACCAGGGCTTGTATCATTTTTCATATTTTACAGAGCTACGGATGCTTCTTCTACTGTTATTAATCCTTCAAGGGCACAAGATTCAGTCTTTGTTCATTTTGGAAGGTTATGTACATAAGTGTTCAAATCCAATCCTGTGAGTTTCTTACTGCATATAGTGACTGGTAAAAATTCTTTGTTTCTGTAAGCATATCCTCGGTTTCAGTTAAGACTTCTCCTCCATTTGATTTCAGTTTCATCATTTTTTTTTTTACTAACAAAATGCCTTTTTCAAAAGAACAAAAAATATTTGTTTATTGTCTCACCCTTTCAGGCCAACTTAGCTCTCGATCTCAGTATTATGCCCTCCATTTTTTTAATTTCTAATGTTAGTTAGTTAATTTTTCTTTTTTTTTTATCTCTTAACATCATTTTTTCAGTATCATTTAAATGTCTTTTGTTTTCCAATTCTGTGATGTCTGTTTCTAGTTGTTGTTCTTTGTTACATGCTTTATTTCTGTCTTTTATGCTATATGAAATAGTCTGTGCTCTTATCTCCATGAGAAGAACGTCCAAAAAGAGTTGATCTGAAATGGTGGTCTGGATTTCATTGTTTGGAATTTGGTCTATAACCTCTCGGTTATAAGATACTACTGCATATTGATCTTGTACTCTCTTAAATGTTTCGTTTATGAGTTCCACGTAGGAAATATCTTTCAGGAGAGAGGAGTTAAATTTCCAAAAACTTCTGTGTCTTTCTTCATGTTTAATTTCAAGCTGATATTAACCAGAGAATGATCACTTAATATCAATACATTTCAGCATTCTTTATGAGTGTGACCAGAGAGTCTGACACCAGACAAAATCAAAACGGCTCTGTTGGAAAGGGGTTTATCTTCTCCAGCTGTATCTTAGTACTTCGGGATTCAATTCTCTCCAAATATCAATATGGTCTAGTTCTGTCATCATGTTTGTAGCCACTTCTTGTGCATTGCATTGTTTATATTCTTATAATTGTGGTAGTCTAAGTTTGGATTAAACACTAGATTCCAATCTCCAGCAATTGTTACATCACAAATTTTAACGTTTTTCTTTTTTTGTTTGTAAGGCTATGAAAAAAGAAGGCTCATCTTTATTAGGTCCATATTTATCAACCAATGCAATATCCCTACCCATTCCCCACCCTGTCAAAATGATATAATTTCCTGTATTATCTCTTATTGACTTCTTAATTCTAAATTCAATATCATTATTAAATAGAATGGCCACTCCCCGAGATCTTGTAGTATGACGTGCAAATATGTATTCATAGCCCCATTCGGATCTAATCTGATGTTCTAATTTGTGACTAAAATGGGCATCTTGTAGAAAATAGATTGAAAAAACGTTTTGTTCGTAGCTATTGATCTCCTTTTCCGATAATTTCCCAAACCCTGGCAGTTCAACGAAGAAATCGTACACTGCCATGTTTTTACTTAAGATGGTGGATATACGTACAGTCATTTCTAAAGACTTCCATTCCCTCCCGTATACAGTTGAAAGTATAATAGTAAAACGCATCATTCATTTCTTTTTTTTTTTTATTTAAAAGCAGCCACACATCCTCATTTCCCAATTTGACAAGAGACAGAAAAAAATGTAAGACAGTCAACTAAGCCTAGCAAATAAGTAAAATGAAGACTAGATGTGATCAAAATTCCACGTTTACAAAAAATAAAATAAAATAAATAAAAAATGCCACTCACAAAAGGAAAAAAAAAAAAAAAAAAAAAAAGTCATGTGAAAACAAAACTAAAAATGCCACACACAAAAGGGAAAATAGCCATAGTCATGTGGGCAGTGTGCTAGGGCGAGCCCTCCGGATGGATGATAAAAAAATAGAAAAGATAAAGAAACACAAACAATAAATGAATAAATACAAATAGATTGGTAATAAGTTTTTTTGAGGACCGGAGAGAAAAGAAAAATATAAGGGACAGGGCAAGGGAGGGGCGGGGGATGGGGTGGGGGAGGGGGAGTGGGGTGGTGGGGTGGGGGGGGGGGGGGGGGGGGGGCAAAAGACAGGGCAGCAGCAGGTGCGATGATCAACCAACGTTTCGGTTCTGGGGCCTTCCTCAGGTACTTTTTTTTTAATTAGGTGGTACTGGAAAATCAAACAATCCTGAACTCTGTCTTTCTTTGATTTCTACTCAGTGAATTGCAGATGGCTGGCACAGGCCCCCATAACAGAAAAAAATCGAAATTTGACACTTAATAAAAAGTGATCAGTGTAAACATTGCACCTGTACAAACTCCATAACCGATCCCACCTCCCCCACCCCCACCCCCGATACTCACACAACACCCACACACAGAAACAAACTCACACCCCAAAACACACACACACACACACACACACACACACACACTCAAACACTCACTCACACAACATACACACACACACTCACACTCACACACACACACACACACACGCACACACACACACACACACACACACACGCATGCACTCAATACTGCAGAGACAAAGAGAGAGACAGAAAGCGGGAGAGAGAGAGAGAGAGAGAGAGAGAGAGAGGGGAGAGAGGGGGGGGGGGGGGGGGGAGGGGGGGGGGGGGGGGGGGGGGAGAGGGAAATAACGTTTTCAATAACATGTCGCAGATTCAGTTGTCTACGAGGGTTTCAAACAAACCCATCTCACCTGTGTATAGCTCCCGCAAATATGAAACTATGTGCATAAGTAAGTAAGGTGACATATCATTCTGCAAAGTACATCGCACCTAGAGCACCATTTTAAAGCAGGCTGAACACACACATGCCTACTCCGAAAAGGTGGAAAGGTGGGAAGAGGGGGAAGGGGAAGGGGAGAGGGTGTAAGTATGTAGGTAGGGGAAGGACTGGGGTCAGGAACGAAATTATTGTAAATGAGGAGGGGGGAAGGGGAAAAATTAAATAGTGCGTGCACGCATTAGCGCGCGCTCACGTGCGTGCGCGTGTGCGTGTGAGCGCGCGCGTGCACGTAAGCTCGCGTGTGAAAAAGGGGGGGGGAGAGAAGATAGTAAACGTGGTGGAAAAAAATGGGGGGGGGGGGAGAGGGGGGGGGGGGGGGAGTAGGAGGGAGACCAGCAAGAGTTGTCACGGAGGAGCTGGTAGGGAGGAAGAAGGTCAAGAGCCTGGCCTGGGAGGGGAGGTCTGAAAAAAGGATAAAAGGACTGGTTTAAATAGTTTTATTTCCATGAACATACACATTGAACACAAAGCACATTTGCCAGGACAACAAGAGGACTCTTATATACAGCCCTGGCAGTGAGACTTGCAGAGTAAAGATGTGACTGATGGTGGCCTTGAAAAAAGGATTGAATGAAGGATGTGGCAGAAAGGGTAGATAATGAAAAAGGAGGGGGGGGGGGGGTTAGAGGCGAAGGGTGGGGGTATCCTTGGAAGGGGAATCAGGGAGAAGGGAGAGTAAGGGGAGGAATCTAGGTGACCATGTTGAAGCCCGCTGGGTAAACAGTACATAATTTGTTAGACCAGAAAGATTCATGTCGGAGTCAGTAATCATTGTCCTCTGAAAAAAAAAAAAATCTATAACAACACATCTTAGATCCTGAAGGGAGTGATTAATCCATATTTATCACCAATGCACTATCCCTACCCATTCCCTACCCTATCAAAATGATACAATTTCCTGTATTATCTCTTATTGACTTCTTAATTCTAAATTCTATACTATTATTAAATAGAATGGCCACTCTCCGAGATCTTGTAGTATGACGTGCAAAATATGTATTCATAGCCCCATTCGGATCTAATCTGATGTTCTAATTTGTGACTAAAATGGGCATCTTGTAGAAAATAGATTGAATAACGTTTTGTTCGTAGCTATTGAAACGCATCTCTCCTTTTCCAATATTTTCCCAGACCCTGGCAGTTCAACGAAGAAATCGTACACTGGCCGTGTTTTACTTAAGATGGTGGATATACGTACAGTCATTTCTAAAGACTTCCATTTCCTCCCGTATACAGTTGAAAGTATAATAGTAAAACGCCTCATTCATTTCTGTATTTAAAAAAAAACAGCAGCCACACATCCCCATTCCCAAATTTGACAAGGGACAAAAATGTAAGGCAGTCAACTAAGCCTAGCAAATAAGTAAAATGAAGACTAGATGTGATCAAAATTCCACGTTTACAAAAAAATAAAAATAAAAAATGACACTCACAAAAGGAAAAAACAGCTAAAATCATGTGAAAACAAAAACTAAAAAATGCCACACACAAAAGGGAAAATAGCTAAAATCATGTGAAAACAAAACTAAAAAAATGCCACACACAAAAGGGAAAATAAAATCATGTGAAAACAAAACTAAAAAATGCCACACACAAAAGGGAAAATAGCCAAAATCATGTGAAAAACAAAACTAAAAAATGCCACACACAAAAGGGAAAATAGCCATAGTCATGTGGGCAGTGTGCTAGGGCGAGCCCTCCGGATGGATGATAAAAAAATAGAAAAGATAAAGAAACAAACAAATAAATGAAATAAACAGAAATAGATTGGTAATAAGGTTTTTTTTTTTTTTTTTTTTTTTTAGGACCGAGAGAGAAAGAAAAATATAAGGGACAGGGCAAGGGGGGGGAGAGGGGGGGGGGGGGGGGGGGGGAGGGGGGCAAAAGACAGGGCAGCAGCAGGTGCGATTATCAAAGTTAAAAACTCTCTCTCTCTCTCTCTCTCTCTCTCTCTCTCTCTCTCTCTCTCTATATATATATATATATATATATATATATATATAAGGGGCAAAGAAAACAAGCAAGTTTTTTCTTTTTTCCAACGTTTCGGCTCTGGGCCTTCCTCTGGGACTTTTTTTTTTTTTTTTATTAGGTGGTGCTGGAAAATCAAACAATCCTGAACTCTGTCTTTCTTTGATTACTACTCAGTGAATTGCAGATGGCTGGCACAGGCACCCAAAACAGAAAAAAATCGAAATTTGGCAGTTAACAAAAGTGATCAGTGTTAAACATTGCACCCCTATAAACTCCATAACCAATGCCACCCTCCCCCCCCCCCCCCCCCCCCCGATACTCACACAACACCCACACACAGAAACAAACTCACACCCCAAAATACACACACACACACACACACACACACACACTCTCTCTCTCTCTCTCTCACTCACTCACTCACATACACACACACACGCACACACACACGCACGCACGCATGCACTCAATACTGCAGAGAGAAAGAGAGGCAGAAAGAGGGGTAGAGAGAGAGACACACACACACACACACAGACACAGAGACAGAGAGAGGAGAGAGAGAGAGAGAGAGAGAGAGAGGGAGAGGGAAATACCGGTTTTCAATAACATGTCGCAGATTTAGTTGTCTACAAACGTTTCAAACAAACCCATCTCACCTATGTATAGCTCCCGCAAATATGAAACTATGTGCATAAGTAAGAAACATATAATTCTGCAAAGTACATCGCACCTAGAGCACCATTTTAAAGCAGGCTAACCACACACATGCCTACTCCCGAAAAGGTGGAGCAGAGTGGGAAGAGGGGGAAGGGGAGAGGGTGTAAGTATGTAGGTAGGGGAAGGACTGGGGTCAGGAACGAAATTATTGTAAATGAGGAGGGGGGGAAGGGGAAAATTTAAATAGTGCGTGCACGCATTAGCGCCGCGCACGTGCGTGTGCGTGTGGCACGCGCGTGCACGTAAGCCCGCGTATGAAAAAGGGGAGGGGGAGAGAAGATAGTAAACGTGGGTGGGGGGGGGGGGGGGGGGGGAGTAGTAGGAGGGAGACCAGCAAGAGTTGTCACCGGAGGAGCTGGTAGGGAGGAAGAAGGTCAAGAGCCTGGGAGGGGGAGGTCTGAAAAAAGGATTGAATGAAGGGTGTGGCAGAAAGGAGAAAGGGTAGATACTGAAGATGGGGGGGGGGGGGGGGGGGGGGGGTTAGGGCGGGGGGGGGTATCCTTGAAATGGGAGTCAGGGGAGAAGGGAGGGTAAGGGGAGGAGTCTAGGTGACCATGTTGAGGCCCTCTGGGTAAACAGTACGTAATTTGTTAGACCAGAAAGATTCACGTCGGAGTCAGTAATCATTGTCCTTTGAAAAAAACTTCTTTTTTTTCTATAACACACATCTTAGATCCTGAAGGGGGTGATTAGTCTGGTGGAAATATCTGGTTACTAAAGTTCCAGTGTTCTTTTTGAGGTTCGATCTGTGCTGGTAAAAACGAGGGTTTTTTTTTTTTTTGAGTTTTTTTGGTTTCCCCAACAGACTGACTGTGTGGGCATTTGCTGCAAAAACGGTAACAAGATGATGTTGCTGGTGAAACAGTCCATGTGACGTTGGGTGGGGCAATGATTCTCCTGTTACTATGCTTTTGAAGTTTTTCTACTTGGTGTTCTTGGCAGATCACACATGTTCTACCACACGGAAAGCACCCGGGTGGTGGAGTCCATCTGACGGGTGGGAAGTGCAGAAGGCATGAGAAAATTTCTTAGGGACTGGCTGTTTCTTTCTCCCAGAATGGGTGGGACTGGAATGGCCTTTTGAAGTCTAGGACTGGATCGTAGAAGGGGGTGAAGTTCCTGTAGCCGTTGACGTGGAATTGACGTAATCAATCATTTGAATGGCATTCATCCATTACTCAATTACCGCTAAAGAATAAAAGACGGAGCGGTAAGAGCAGAAGAAGAAGAAGAAGGGGGGTGGGGGGGGGGGTGGGGGGGGGGGGGGGGGTGGGGGTGGGGGTGGGGGTAGATTAGTCAATCAAAGAAGACATTGAGCTATGATAAAAAAAAAATCTTAAAGCCCACCGTCATCAAATCTACGCAAGTCCCATTGGAATTAATACAGAGCATAGACGTCAGCACCCGCCCACCCTCTCCCTGTGAGAGCAAAAAAGGGAGTCTAGAAATAAAAAATGAGAGAGAGAGAGAGGGGGGGTGGGAGGAGAGGGAGGGGGAGGGAGGGAGGGGGAGAGAGAGAGAGAGAGAGAGAGAGAGAGAGAGGCTGGAGTAATTTAATAACCCATAAAATTCATTACGATCACCACTACCCCGAGAAAAAAATAATTACTAAAAATGACAAAAGTAAAAAATATGCATAAATGAATAGATAAATACATAATAAACAAAAAATCGGATGCATTTTTTTTTTTAACATGGATTGAAGTAAATTCGACACCATGTATGTATCAAGGAAATATTCATTTTGTACCGAGAATATAACTGTACACATAGAGGCACATTTTCAGCCTGACCAACTGACAACTGACACAGGGCTATCCTCTGACCAAGCGTCCTTCCATGCCCCCCCGCCCCCGGTCTGCCCCCAAAACAGCCCCCCCCCCCTCCCCCTCTTGCCCACCGTTGTACCATTCCCATTTCTAACCGCCATGTGAATTTGCTATACAGAAGAATGGACCATTCAGAAACAAAGCAAAAAGGCATGGCGTCCGCCCGAGAAACAGGCCCGAACAGATGCACAGAGATGTAAGTTACAGACTCATACGCAGCATGCAACAATGCTAGAGGCTCACCATGTAGAATACACTGATCTTTAAACTACTAGCTCAGTACCAAACGTTTTCTGAACAATGGCAGTGCAAAAAACAGCATGTCTGGGAAAATCAGGGTAATGAATTTATTTTAGTATGACTCGCCTGAAGTTTCTAATCAATGCGAAGCTGGAAACATTTTCCACCACAGACTAACATGACAAAACCCTCGGAGCTCATGTTATTGGACTGCTTCCAACCTGTACTTGCCCAGTATATCCTGTTGTGTTTTTCTCTTCGGAGACAGAAAATTTAATCAGACTCTGATACACACTGTGCTTTTTCTTTCTGCTACTAATGTATGTTGCAAGATGTGACAACGCTGGGATTAGTTTAGTTTAGTTGAATGTCTGAACTTGATCATCTGTGCCCCACAAAACCTCTGGTTTTCATATGGCAATAAAATATGTGTGTGTGTGTGTGTGTGTGTGTGTAAGAAACTCTTTCATGCAAGCCCTTCACCCTCCACTGCACAAAGCCCCTTCGCCGAGCGTGTGTGTTTTGTTTATTGTTTGTTTTCGCTTTTTGTCGTGTGTGTGTGTGTGTGTGTGTGTGTGTGTGTGTGTGTGTGTGTGTGTGTGTGTGTGTGTGTGAGTGTGTGTGTGTGTGTGTGTGTGTGTGTGTGTGTGTGTGTGTGTGTGTGTATGCTCTGTTTATCACCTCTTCCCACTTTCTCTCTCTCTCTCTCTCTCTCTCTCTCTCTCTCTCTCTCTCTCTCTCTCTCTCTCTCTCTCAGCTGTGCACATGCACACATAACTTAGTGCTCTGACTTTTCCTTGAAGAGTGAATGTAAATAGCGTGTCACAGACAGACTTGAAATTTCTCGCTCTCTCTCTCTCTCTCTCTCTCTCTCTCTCTTGGTCTCAATGTCTTTCTGTCTGTCTGTCTGTCTGTCTGTCTGTCTGTCTGTCTCTGTCTCTCTCTCTCTCTCTCTCTCTCTCTCTCTCTCTCTCCCCCCCCCCCCCCCCCCCCTCCATCCCTCCCTCTCTGCTGTTTTACGGGGGATACTGTTTCAATGTAGAAAAAGGTGAGATATCCATCCGGGTGTAATGTCCACACCTGTCTATACGTGACGTAGCAGATGGAACTCCCATCTGCGGTCGGGACAACCTGTCGGTGTACTTTAAACGTCTGTCTCTCGCTCTCTCTGTCTCTGTCTGTCTGTCTGTCTGTCTCTCTCTCTCTCTCTGCCTTGGTCTCGGTGTCTGTCTATCTGTCTGTGTGGTGTCTGTCTGTGTCTGTCTCTCTCTCTCTCTCTCGGTCTCGGTGTGTCTGTCTGTCTGTCTCTTACTCTGTGTGTGTGTGTGTGTGCGTGTGTGTGTGTGTGTGTGTGTGTGTGTGTGTAAGAGACTCTTTCATGCAAGCCCTTCACACTCCACTGCACAATCACAAAGCCCCTTTGCCAGGCGTGTGTGTGTTTTGTTTATTGTTGTTTTCGCTGTTTCGTGTGTGTGTGTGTGTGTGGGGGGGGGGGGGGGGGGTTGCGTACGTGCGTGCGTGCGTGCGTACGTGTGTGTGTGTGTGTGTGTGTGTGACAGTAACGCGACAGACAATGGTGTGTGTGTGTGTGTGTGTGTGTGTGAATGTGTGTGTGTGTGTGTGAATGTGTGTGTGTGTGTGTGTGTTCACGGCACATTTCGTGCAAACCCTTCGCGGTCTGTTGAGCAATCACAAGCCCCGCTGCCGGGTGTCTTAGTTCTGTTGAACCCACATCTCAGTGGTGCCTGAGGGCGACACGGCAGAGCGTTCAACACAACCGTTGTTAGGGGGGGGGGGGGGGGGGGGAGGGAAACAACACGGCTACCACGGCATGGGCGACTAGGAACTCAAAAGACAAGAGGAACAGAGAGAGAAGACAGAGCAGTGGAAGACAATCCGGCCGTGACTAGAACACACACAGTCGAACTGATGAAAGCTACACCGTGTGCTGGTCTGGTTTTAACGTGAGAACAAGCTTTTAAAAAAATCGATCCTAGGTTTTTTTTGTTTTGTTTGTTTTGTTCGTTTTATCGGGGGGGGGGGGGGGGGGGGTTATTTTATTTTTTTTTTAATTACAGTTTTGCGCACTGAGGAAATAGATATAAGTGCTCTTTTCGTGTGAAAGCTGCTACTTAGCTCGTGTGAATATCCATTTTCAGGTCGTATTGGCTATGTTCGTATGTTTTCATGAGCTAATTAATCCGTAAAGGCCGCTAATTAAAAAGTGTTTTTTTTTTTAAAGTCGTGTACAAATAACTGTTCACGTGATAATCAGCTCTTTTTTTATGCGATGATTAGCCGTTTTCGTGTGCTAAATAGCTATTTCAGTGTGATCATATCTGTTTTCATGTGAAACATACCTGTTTCCTTCCATCGAATCATTGTCCCCTTCTTGTTTCGTTTGTCTGTTTGTTTGTTTAGCTTTTTTCAAACAAAAGTTGAGTATGTCAACAAAAAATGTCAAACCAGATTATATTGTCTTCGCAAGCTGCGATCTGTTTGTAAAGCGAAGAAGATTACGTGTGACCAGACCCACGTTCTTGCAAATCAGTATGACCTTCTTCAGTCAGGACGAAGATATCGATCGGTTTAATGCAGAAGTGTCAGATTTAAACAAAGTTTTATTCCCCTGTCCATTGATTTCATGAACCGAGAAGATGTTTAATTGAAATCCAAATTCCTCTATATGAATGTATGTCATATGTGAGAAAATGGGTAATGTGGCTAAATTATTGTTTTATTTGCTGTGAATGTGTGTGACCACAA
The DNA here is from genome assembly GCA_016801955.1 of Conus betulinus. Lineage (NCBI taxonomy): Eukaryota > Metazoa > Mollusca > Gastropoda > Neogastropoda > Conidae > Conus > Conus betulinus. Next base: position 16,930 of record JADBJO010004495.1, read on the forward strand.
TTAATTTCTCAAGACTTTTCACGTGAAAATTGAGTGAACACAGTGATTTTGACCACGTGAAGCCGGTCCCACTGCACAGTTTTGAAAACAGCAACAACCACGACGGAGTGAGATCGGGTGCACGTGACTCGTGTCTAAAAGCGGACTCGAACCCTGTCGAGTGAGCACGACAAGTCATGCTGTTTTTAGTCCAGCCGACCACGGTGCCCACATCAGGGTTCCCGTCCTATTCTTAATGGTAATAGATACAGTGGATAAGTTAAAAAAAAAATTCAGTTAATTTTTCACGTATTTTGTTTTAAGTGCATATGTTACGTATGTCCTATATCATCCCTGCACAGTTCGCGCACTGTGCAAAACATTGCGTGAAAATCGGAATCAGGACACTAAGGGACTAATTGCAATTAGCCATCAGGCTTTTAGAAGTCCCATCTTTCTTTCTTTGTTTGTTTTCTTTTTAATGATTTGTTGTCATGTGACACGTCATCGGTGATAATAAGCTTATTGTTTTGTAATGCTTATTCATCTTGTCTAGTGCCTTTGAAATATTTCCTTGGTCAACGAGAGTTTTGAAGGTGTCAATGTTTTGTTGTTGTTGTTGTTGTTGTTGTTGCTGTTCTTCTTGTTGTTGTTCTTTGTTCGTTTGTTTGCTTTTCTGTAGTCTTAAAAGGTATTTTATTCCTGGCAAAGATGCGGTTCTGTTAGCAAATGTAATTTATTTCTTCTTCTGTTTAGTACGGCTGTAACTCAATAAACCCTCTGCTGCACTGATTTTTGTTATTGTCACACAACCTGATAGCCGGACACAACGGAAGTTCAGGACATAGATACGTTTGACAAACTCGAACATTTGGACAAGTTCATTTCAAATCGTTCGCGCCTTTGATTTGGCTGCTCTTATTAAATATTCCAGCCTTTCTCTGGTAAAAACAATATTGAATCCCTTAGTACTCCTTTAATTCATTGCCGTTCTTTGCACGCTTTCTCAATCAAGGCGGGTTGTCTGTTCAAATATGGACAGCAAATAACATGATTACCTGTCGTTGGACCAGGCTCAGACACAGTTTAATCAGCCAACCGACAGTCTCTGACTTCGCTCGAATAATACGACTGTTAGTTGGACTAGGCTCAGACACAGTTTAATAAAAACCTATATCTCTCACTCCGCTTCTTTCCGTCTGCAGTCCACTTTGTCAACAATGACTTTGTTTGTAGTGAAGATGACGTCCATGTTTGTTTGTTGTGTTGTTTGTTTTTTTTAACGGTCAGAAGCCATACTGGAGACGAGGTCGCTTTAAACTTTATTTTTCTCTCAAAGTTTACGTATTTCGCAAAGTTTTGCGGAGAATGTGAGCCGGGGAGGGGGGGGGGGGGGGGGGAGTTGGTGGCCGGGGGGAGAACCTGGAGAGAGAGAGGGAGGGAGGGAGGGAGGGAGGGGGGAGAGAGGTAATGTTGTTCACAGCCCAGCCGACTGCAAAGGGCCATGTCAGGGCTGTCACCGCATTGAAGTCGACTCTCAAGCCTTATCATTTTAAAAAAAAAAAAAAAAAAAAAGAAGAAAGAAAAACAAAATCCACTCAACCCTTTCAAACACACCTTCTAAAAACACATGTAACTTAGATGAGATGAAAAAATGTTGCTCTCTTTCAGACATTCAACAATCAGGTCGAATGGGGACACCTCCGAACAGGGTTTTCATGGAATTTGCAGTAAAATGATTGTCTCACATCATGCAAGTCCCAACATTCTAAAGGAACATGTTTCACTGTGAGTGGCACATGACATGGAATGCACCACGGAGCTTCTCTTCACCTTTGAAAAGATGGGAATGGGTGCAAAAGGAGTGGCCTGTGTGTAAACAGCACAATATTGTTTCTTCTTTCTGGCCGCCCCGAGAACTTGGTAAAAACTCTTTCCAGTGTGGACGGAGGGGGGTGAACCTGGATTACATGTAAGTCATATACAGTACAGACTGCCAAACTGCAGACGTGTCCATTTTATCATTGAAGTCGCACCATTGCGTCAAATTCACTGTAAATGAATCTCATGAGGCAAATAAACTTTTCGCGGTTTACTTTCGCATAAGTACAGAAAAAAACGCAGACTCTGTCCTTGACGGCTGCGGATTAAAAAAAAAAAAACCCAAAACAAAACAACACACACACACACACACACACACACACACACACACACACACACACACACACACACACTCACACTCTCTCTCACACTCACCTCTGAAATATGAAACAGGGGTATTGATTTACTCCTTGTAAAAAAAAACCTGCAAGACCCAAACACCCTCTTCTCTTTCTCTATTTGTGTGCGCTCTCTCTCTCTCTCTCTCTCTCTCTCTCTCTCTCTCTCTCTCTCTCTCTCCCGTCCTATTTGAATGTACATATTACAATGACCTTAGAATTAAACGTTCCATCAATAGTCCAGGAAGTTATTTGTCGAAATATGAGCAATGTGCACGAATTCTTAATGGTAATATTGATCGCCGACTTCAAATGTCTAAACTTCTTTTCCTAGCTTTAAAGCGAAGGGGAAAAATTCGATACAAATGAGATAAAATATATTTTCGTACACTGTTATGTGAGCAGGATCGAATGGAGAATGTATGTATAGATGTATATATTTATTAACATATTCTTTTTCATTGGTTTTTTTTTCTTTGGTATTGTAACGGGTCAAAGGCCTATACACAATTAAACCATTGTCAATGTCAATTGTCAATTCTCTCTCTCTCTCTCTCAGCTCCTCGTTCTCTCTCTCTCTCTCTCTCTCTCTCTCTCTCTCTCTCTTATTTGTGTGCACTCTCTCTGTCTCTTAATTTGTGCTCTCTCTCTCTCTCTCTCTCTCTCTCTCTCTCTCTCTCTCTCCTCTCTCTCTCTCTCTCTCTCTCTCTCTCTTCAAAATAAGTCCCACGGGAGAGATGCAATACTGAAAGCATTATATATCTTACACATTTTCAAGATCGAATGAATGCGTTTAAAATGGAACGAAAATGAAAATAAACCCTAAAAGAAACATCATTGAAATGAACAGATAAAAACGGTTGATGACTATAA
>JADBJO010004495.1:42500-45000 GCA_016801955.1 Conus betulinus
ATTTATGTGAACTATGCGAATCTGTATGAACAATTTCACTGTCAAGCAAGGCAAAGCATACATTTGCACTGAACTGAGTTCCACCTGTTCGTTTTCCTTTGGGGCTCAATCGCAAGACCTTTTTGCAAACAGCAGTAGTGTTGTAACTCAACGCTGATGGTCCAAACTCTTGAGCCAGTCAAAGGTTTACAAAAGGACTTGGATGTCACTTTTGTCCTATGATGTTTTTTTTTTTAAAAACAACCTTGCGCTTCTGTGTTAACGGTACATATACCTCGAGTATACTAACACCTCAGCCACAGATGTCATTCGTTGAAGAACAACGTGCATGAATCGTCCTAACCGGTCCGCCTGCACTATTTATACCGGCAAGCTTGCTCACACCTATTGAATCAGGAAGTGGCCAGAGTTTCCCCAAAAATGATGTGCAGGCGTGCCACCGTCCATTGGCGCGTCAGAAATGCTGCTGGTTACCAGTCACCAGGAAATTGAAGACTTCACTGAAGAATCAACACACACACACACCACACACACACACACACACACACACACACACACACAGGTACGCACGCACGCACACACGCACACGCACGCACTCACACGCACACGCACAAATGCTCGCACACAGACATACACATACGCACCTCTCTCTCAACCCCCCCCCCCCCCCCCCCCCCCCCCCCCCCCCGCCACATACACACATACGTACGTGCGCGCCACACACACACACACACACACACACACACACACACACACGTATACCCGCGCGCCACACACACACACACACACACACACACAATGTGTGTGTGTGTGCGCGCGCGCGCGCGTGTGCGCGCGTGTGTGTGTGTGTGTGTGAGAGAGAGAGAGAGAGAGAGAGAGAGAGAGAGAGAGAGAGAGAGAGAGAGAAGAGAGAGAGAGAAGAGAGAGAGAGAGAGAGAGAGAGAGAGAGAGAGAGAGAGAGAGAGAGAGAGAGAGAGAGAGAGAGAGAGAGAGAGAGAGAGAGAGAGAGAGAGAGAGAGAGAGTAGAGGTAGGAGAGAGAGAGAGGTAGCGGTAGGAAGGGAGACCGGGAGACTTGAACAAGTTGATTCCAATTCACTTTCTCTTTTACAGTCCACTTCATGTTCCACAAAGAACATGATTTCACTTTTCTTTTGTCTTTTTTTTTTTTTTTAATGATAATAATGTACCGCCACAAAACTTTGTTCTCTCCCATGTGTGTACCGTAGCATAATGTCTTCTGATTGGTTGTCGATTTTCAAGTGTGCGCAGTTGATTCTTTCATCATCTGTTTCCACAAAGCTGACTGTGCGGCGTTTTTTTTTACGTCGTAGGTCCTGCAGTGGTGACTGTGTAAGCCATGCAGATTCTGTCCGCGTCTTACGTGTGTGCTTTGGAGATTTTTCCACATTGGGCTACGTGGGTGTTAGTCCCAAAGTTTGCCTCTCCCCCACCCCCTCTCCACAGTGTTGAGTAGTCGGTCGGATAGTTCGTGACCGCAGCCTTTCCGGACGTTAGCGTAGAACCGATCAACCGTGAGAGAGAGAGAGAGAGAGCGAGAGAGAGAGAGAGAGAGAGAGAGAGAGAGAGAGAGAGAGAGAGTTTGATGCTTGTTTGCTTGTGTGTGTGTGTGTGTGTGTGTGTGTGTGTGTGTGTGTGTGTGTGTGTGTGTGAACTTGCTTAACAATCAAACTGGATTCACGAAATTGTCACCAAATCGTATGATTTTTTTTTCTTACACTTCATAAACCCTTCTTTTTTCAGAGACCAGCGTGTTTCTTTCTTTCTTTTTTCTTTGATGATAGTGGTGTGTGTGTGTGTGTGTGGGGGGGGGGGGGGGGGGGGAGACCAGATTCTCAGATCCTGTTCACACACACACACACACACACACACACACACACACACACACACACACCAACTCTTTCACACATTTTACCAGTCACACACTCATGGCCGGAAATATTCCAGTCACGAACTCGGTGTGTCCCGACAGACGAACGGCAGCAAAAACCTGCTCTTGGAATCTTTTGAATTTAACAACACCTCCACTCACCTTAGCCTAACTCTAAGCTAAATCTAAAAAAAAAAAAAAGAAAAAAAAAAAAAAAAAAAAAAAAAAAAAAAAAAAAACGGCAACCACATCATAAAGCCACAGACGGAAACGCTAACTGGACGGAACTTTTGGCCACAACCGGACGAAGATGGTCGAAGCAACGACGGAAAAGAACGTACCAGGGCATAAACTGATTAAAAGAAATGAATAAATAACTAAATAAATCTTAAAAAAAAAAAAAAAAAGAACAGACGAGAAGTTTTTTGAATGACGCACATGCATGTATGGCTATTGATCAGACAGGAAATCGTACAAGTGATAGGGATTAGTAATAAGCGGAGTGAAGAAGGAACAAATAAGGTAACTCTTTCTCCCATGATGAAACTGATTACACGTGTGCTCTGGGTTGGCAATTGTGTCAGGCGATTTTTGGTGTCGTCATCAGCATT
>JADBJO010004495.1:47500-50000 GCA_016801955.1 Conus betulinus
GATCAGACTCGTCAGTGAGTCACGGCTGCTCTCTTTTCTCTGTGCTCCTTTGGCATCCAATGGAGATATACCACAGTCTGGAATTCTGTGGTATTGTCACCATTACTAAGGTTCAAAAACGGGAATCCAACAGCACCCCAAAGCAGCCAGCAAATGGTAGAAAAGTCAAACGAAAAGAAAGTGTGGTAAAGAAATAAGTTGCTGAAAAACTAAAATTGTTATGCAAACAATATAAAATGTAGGGTAAAATCTTTGAGCCTGTGGTTGAGGATCCATTTAAAAAAAAATGAGAGGGTGGTCAAAAGATGTCCAACGCAGTCAGAGAGGTCAGCTCTGTGTTTTAATAACCCAAGCATTGTCAGCAGCTGAGATGTGTGCAGGACAGCGTTTACTTGAATCTCCTTACAGGTACAATCTCCCCACTGACTGACCAAACAATATATGTACATATAATACACGTAGCCTTAATTCCTTGTCTGCTTAGAGATACAATCTCCCACTGTTTGACCCAAAGTACTATGTACATAGAATACACAGAGCCTTAATTCACTGACAACCTCCCACTGATAGACCGAACAATATCATGTACATATAATACACACGTAGCCTTAATTCACTGCCTGCTCCCAAGGTGACCTCCTGTCCACGTCCGTGATCAGTGTGAATTGGGACTTGTTGTGAATTGTGAATTGTTGTGTGTCCTCTGTCGCGGCACGCTGAGGAACTGTGGCGTTTGACACACGTGACGGAATCCTCCGGAAGGAGGGACATCTGTGGTCATGTTTCTGCGGACGTGCGTCGGAACAGACGCATGCACATGAGAGAGAGAGAGAGAGAGAGAGAGAGAGAGAGAGAGAGAGAGAGAGAGAGAGAGAGAGAGAGGTTCAGCACAGAACACACACACACCACACACACACACACACACACACACACACACACACACACACACACACACACACACACACAAATGCACGCACACACACATATACACACACGCATTATAGCTCAGGCAAAGCGACAATACTGGTCATCTTTTTGCAAACATGAAGTATCTAATTTCAAAGACTTGCAAAAAGTATGGAAAAAATTAAAAACAATGAAAAATGGAATTCAACTTCCACAATACTCTATCAAACTCGGTAAATCTAATTTCCCTTCAAATTCTGATAAAGCTGAAGCTTTTGTTGACATGTTTGCCAAAAACAGCAGCATGAATAGTTTGACAGAAAAAAAATAGATCATATCGGGAACAAGAGGATAAGCATTATATAAGTAGTAATAAAGATCCTGGGAATAACCACTACCTAAACGCCCCTATAACACTACAAGAAGTTCAAGAATGTCTTAGTAAATTAGGCAGCAAGAAAACTTCAGTCGGCCTTGATGGTATTTCGAATGAAATGCTACGCCACCTACCAGCAAACGTTGTGCAGTTCCTCCATTTGTTTTTTCAAAAATGTTGGAATGATGGTAAAATACCTCGGTTATGGAAACATTCCATTATCGTTCCTATATATAAACATGGAAAACCTCGCACTGATATAAACAGTTACCGCCCAATCGCCTTAACATCCCATACCTGTAAATTAATGGAACGAATCGTACTAAATAGATTATCTTATTACTGTAAGAAGCATGATGTCATACCGATTAACCAAGCTGGATTTCAAACTGGCAGATCCACAGTAGAACACCTAGTCAAACTTACAACTCAAGTGAAACAACAATTTGCAAGACGAAAGAACATACTAGCTACATTTTTTGACGTAAAAAAAGCTTATGATCAAGTATGGCATAGTAGACTATTATACAAATTAAAAACTGTTGGAATTAGCGGTAACATGTATATTATGTTCAAGAATTCTTAGAACATAGATCAATTCAAACAAAAATAGAACATACTTATTCAAATCCGAGAACATTGCAAATGGGACTGCCACAAGGTTCAGTAATATCTCCTATCTTATTCATATTTTAATGGCAGATTTACCCAAAGGCTTATCGAAAGGCACAGAATTAGCTCAATTTGCTGATGATATATGCCTTTGGATGAGAGTAACCATGAAACGAATAACCCCTTCGAGGTCGCGCTGAACTACATAAAAGCTTTATACCAACGAGAACTCGATAAAATAAATGTATTTTTACAACAAAACGGGCTCACACTTTCTTTAGAAAAAACACATATAATGCTTTTCAATTCTGGGTATGACCCAGAAAAGCTCCAGTTTTTACTTTAGATGGCATTGAAATAAAATATGTTAAATCAGTAAATTCCTAGGTATAATCTTAACTTCTAAACTGTCATGGAACCAGCACATTGACCACATATTAAATAAAGCACGGAAAAGTTTAAACTTTCTTAAGATTATAAACAAGCAACCATGGGGCCAAGACGCTTCGACTTTAATACCTCTATCAACCGCTCTAGTGCGATCTAGGTTAACCTATGCTCAGGAAGTATTTTTTTTTCAGCGCACCACAATATCTGTTAAATAAA
>JADBJO010004495.1:60000-67500 GCA_016801955.1 Conus betulinus
AACCAGTAGAAAATGAAGCTCAGTTTCCGGTGCTTCCTTACAGTGTGGACAGAAAATGTCATGGTTTCTATTGCGATTAGTATATCGTAAAAAGTGGCATCGTAATGGCGACATTCCTAACCGAAACCTTGAAAGTAACCTGCGGATGTTAACATGTTTAATTACACAGAGGTAGTGACTTCGAATAAGAGACTGGTTATATGACCGATAAACATCGTACAACTCATGCGATTCGATAGCTGAATGCCAATCTTGGATGTAACAATCACTTAAACGTTTCTTGAATTCTGCAATAAAAGCTTTCACATTACCAACACTTTGCATTTCCCAAACAATTCCAAACCCGAATCTGTAAAGAACATAGCAAAAATTAGTCGTCCAGGTAATATAATTTTGATTCTGCAGATGTAGCAGCATCATATCATACGCTTTCTTCGGGAGTCTGTTATTATCCATACATGCAACACGAAGCCAAAATCTGATACATTTTGCATAAGTATTAACATAAAGAGGGTATCTTCCAGATTCGCCGTACACTAAGTGCCTAGGAGCTTTTGGACTTACACCAAGAAAATCTTTAATAGCAGCTAAGTGCACCCTTTCAATTTGTTCCTGGTTGGATGACAGTCCCCAAATCTCTGCTCCATAAGTTAAGATAGGTTGTATTTGGCAATCGAATAGCTTAAAGAAAATACCAGGAGAATGCTCACCTATTGACCATAGCATTCTGTTGATAGCAATCAATCCTTTCTTTGCTCTGTTTGCTAAGTCACACATAGTTGGTTGGAAGGATAATCTTGTAGTCAGTATTATACCGAGATACTTATACATGTTAACAACGGAAAGTTGAGATCATCACCAAAAGTCCAATTTTCATTCAAAGCAAGGTAACCCCCATTCCTGAATACAACAATATTTGATTTTCCAGGTTCACAAGTAAATCTAAACGTTTTGAGGTATTATACAAGACATTCAGTTGGGTCTGCAAACCAATAACAGTATCAGAAAATAATGCAACATCATCAGCAAATAACAGAATCAAAAGTTCGGTGAGATCTGGAGAAAGCTGAATACCATGTCTACCAAAAGTGTTTATATCTTTAGTTAGTTCATTGATAACAGTGAAAAAAGCACAGGTGAACACACCTCACCTTGTTTTAGGCCCCGTGGGCATAGAAAAGTATCAGTAAGGTCACCACTAGTTCGAACACAAGTCTTCACAACATTATACACACTTTGCAATGCTTTCAAGAATTTTCCATTAAGACCATTAACAGATAGAACCTTCCACAATTTATCCCTACTCACTAGGTCAAAAGCCTTCCTAAAGTCTATATAAATGCGACATAGAGTTTCCTGTGTCTTAAACAACTGCTTCTGAATCATTGCCAGTAAAGTGAAAATGTGATCTGTTGTACATCGTTTGTCACGAAAACCAGCTTGCTCCTCCCCAATCATATTGTTCATCTCAATCCATTTGGTTAACCTTCTATTGAGAACAAAGCTATATATTTTACTACAAATGTTCAACAAGGAGATTCCACGGTAGTTATCTGGACTATTCCTATCGCCCTTCTTAAATAGTGGTTGCAAGATAGAGACTGACCAGTCTTCCGGAAACAAACCCTCATCAAAAAATGGTATTGAAAAATTTAACAAGAAAAGGCATAATGACTTGCCTACTGTACTTATAAAATCTCCAATAAGCTTATCTGGGCCAGCTGCCCTATTACTCTTTATTGTTCGAATTGCAGCTTCAATTTCGGTAACAAAAATAGGCTGATTCAAAAAGTCGCAATCAGTATGTACAGGTTCCCTATCATAATATTCGTCAAAATCTGAACTGGTGTTTAAGTCAACAGCAGTCGTTTAAAAACACCTTTGAAGTGATTATACCACTGATCACTAGAAATCGACCCCTGACCTTGAGTTCTTGGCCTAACTGAACGAACAATTTCCCAGAATTTCTTTGAGTCATTTATATTACTTTGTAACGATGCAATGATATTTTCATTATGTAGCTTCCTTTTCTGTCTTAACAATTCCTTATACTCTCTCCTTTTCTGGCCATAGGCAATTCTGTCATTATCGTTATTAGTTCTATGAAACCTGTTTATCTGTGTTCGTAATACTTTTCTGCTTTGTTTACATTCAAGGTCGAACCAAACCTTTCTCATACCTATGCCAAATCTAATAGTTTTCATCATGCATTCACCAGCATACACAAAACATTCATTAAACTTGGACAAGGCTTGATTGATGTTAACATCAACAAGGTCAGCAGCTTCACTAACTAATGATGAGACATGGTCAGAGTTAATACGTTCATAAAAAGCAGCTGAACTTCTTCATCCATTTGTACTTACTAACAGAAACAACTTGGTGAGCATCATTCTCAATAACAGGTAAACAGTCAGCACTATCAGATGGAGAGAAAAACAAAACAACAATAGCATGCTTAGTTTCTATTAACGGTCTTACATTAAGGCACTGACAATGAGGAAGCAAGGAACTTGAGGCAATCATATAATCAATTACGCTAGAACCACTATCAGATACATAAGTAAAGTCACCTGAACATTTCAATGCTTTCAGACCATTAAGAATACACAGATCAAATCCTGACATACATTTAACAAATATCGACCAAAAGGGTTTACCATAGTATCCTTGGAGATTCTCGGAAAGGGTTCTTCACTTAGGGACGCATCCATATCATATGACATATAATTCTCTACAAATACTTCTTTTACGTCATCAATGGGGTCACAATTACTCAGGTTAAGTAGGCCAGTTCTTGAATTTAAATCACCACAAATTATCATTGGTAACCACCCAGTTTTTCTCTAGAAACTTCCAACAAGCATTCTTCTAACAAGGATATGCCATTATAAATATCTGTTTCTTCATAGTATTAGAACCTTCAGGTGGGAGATAAGCACCTATTATCAAACAGTCAGAGTTCAATCCAAGAAGGCGGCGAGAAAACTTCAGAACAACAATATTGTCAATTTCACTGTCCACTCTTTCAACATAATTTGCAAATTCATTTCTAATTAAGAAAGCTACACCCCCCGACAAACGACCAAGTTTACTATCTGACACCTTAACACCCGGGCTAGAGAAAACTTTATGAGAAGGGAACATTGTAAACTGGAACTGCTTTTGTAAATGTTTCAGCCAACAGTATACAGTCATATCTGTCAACTAAAGGCAAAAAGTCAGGCTCTCTGGCAATACGCCATAGACCTTCAACGTTAAGTGACGCAAAAGTAAAAAATCTACTTTTTGTTTGTACACTTCTGCGTAGCAGAACTGAGGGTACAGTCTTCAGCTGTGGCCAACGGTGGCTGTACTGCAGTGGGACTGGAGTGTTCAGTGCCCTGGCCTGCCCGTCATCTCCTGTCGCCCCTGCTGCCGCTCTGGACCTCTGACGCCGGGGAGGCGTTCCTGCTGCCTTCAGGCTTACGTCTGTCCAGCCAGCCCTTCGGCAGTTTGGTTTGCCTGGAGTCGTCTCCACTTGAAGCCTTGGTCTTGTCCGCAACAGGGTGCTTCTCCATACTGCCAGCAGAGGCCTGAGAGCGGCCACGTGTCATGGCTGGCGAAGGCAGAGAGCCGCGCGCCGACAAGGACCGTGCCTGGTGAGAGCCACCGACACGGCCCCTGCCTCGACCCCCGCTCCCCACACTGGTGCCTTTGGTCCCCTCGTCTGGTGTTGTAGACTGCTGCGGGGTGGACAGAGGGGAACCCCTGCCTCGACCCCCGTTCCCCACACTGGTGCCGTTGGTCCCCACGCCTGGTGTTGTAGACTGCTGCGGGGTGGGCAGAGGGGAATCCCTGCCTCGACCCCCGCTCCCCACACTGGTGTGCCGTTGGTCCCCTCGTCTGGTGTTGTAGACTGCTGCGGGGTGGACAGAGGGGAATCCCTGCCTCGACCCCCGCTCCCCCACACCGGTTCCGTAGGTCCCCACGCCTGATGTTGTAGACTGCTGCGGGGTGGACAGAGGGGAACCCCTGCCGAAGCCTCGCGAGTGTGTGGGTGAAACGGGCACATCTCTTGACACAGCGCTGGGCCCAGACTCAGTGTGCACTGCCTTCAGATCATAGTTGTCATGTGAATTGGCGTAATAGAAGCAGGTACGACAGTCTCGAGTGTCCCTCGGGACAGGGTCGTCTGTGGAAAGGTCATCGGTCAATTTGTGGTAAGCGCCAGTGTCCTTGTCTCTCTGGGTGTTCAGTCCGTCTTCCGTCTGCTGCTCACTGTGTCTGTCATCTTCACGGTCACTTAAAGGTCTGTCCTCAGTGTTCTCAATGTCGCCTGTTAGTGCCCAGTCCCCGCACAGATTAAAGTTACCTTTGGGCACCCCGCCCTCCCCTCCTGCTTCCTCGTAAACACCATCATGGGAACGGTCAGTGTTGTCACGAGTCAGCTGTCTGTCTACAGTGTCGAAATGAGATAATCTGTGAATGTGATGTCTATTAATACACCGTCTGTTGTCGTAGTCGTAGTTCTGTCGTGACTGATTGTGTCTTCTTGACGCTGTGACGGGCACCCACACGGCCGTTTCTCAGTACCCCCCGTCGCTCCTCTTCCCGGAGTCGCATCATCTCGTCACACTGGTGCGGGGTGAGATCAGGACCAAGTCTGACGCCCTCATTCTCCTGCAGCTCACGACGAGCCCTCTGGCTGGACATCAGGACCATGGTCAAGTCATGGCGCCTGAAGGTAACGATGACAGCTCTCTTCTGGTCACTCTTGCGTCGTCCCACGCGAACAGCATCGACAACATCGTCACGGCCCAACGCTAAGTCAGTATAATACGTGTTCAGTAAGTTAATGAGTGTGCTGACCAGCCCTGATGGCTTTTCACCTGACGGTTCCTCAGCCCGGAAATCTTAACGTTCCTGCGACGTAGATCTGACTGTATTCGTTCAAACTGGTTCTCTAGTCTCTGAATGCGATCTTCTGACTCGTGCATTCGTCTTTGGAGGGTCTGTATATCCGTCGAGTTCCGTGTGACTGCCTGCGACACAAACGACAGCCCCTGCTTGATGTCGGACATGTGCTGTGTAAACTGATTCCGCATATTGACTGTCTGATGGGAAAGGCTGGACACTAACCTCATGACAGAGTCAATCTGCTGTGACAGGCGCGCCTCACTACCCCCGCCGTAGGCGTTGGTAGAATTCTGAGGAGGGGGTCCGGGATTTTCTTCCACGTCACCACATCGCAAGATTAACGCTGCCGACAACCACAACAAAAGCAAGTCGGACGGCCTAATTTCCAGTCGAGAAAAAAATCAGCGTCCGGGACTTGTGAGAAGATACCGCTGCTCTCGCTCTCTTAGCCATGAAGATGATGAAAACAGGGTTGAAATACCCAACAGAAAGTCTGTGCTGCAGCGCAGCAGTTGGCATGATCGGAGCTAGCACGATTCCTCAGTAGAAAACACCTTGAAATTTTCTAAGTCCAAAAAATCAGTTCACGCTATGCTACAGGTGGAAGGACGGGGGCTCTTGTCAAAAACACGTCCGACCCGAACGGTGACCGCGCGTTCACTCCCAAAGAGAGAGAGAGAGAGAGAGAGAGAGAGAGAGAGAGAGAGAGAGAGAGAGAGAAAGACAGAGAGAGAGAGAGAGAGAGAGAGAGAGAGAGAGAGAAAGACAGAGACAGAGAGAGACAAACAGACAGACATATGGAGAGAGACAGAGACAGAGAGACAGGGAAGAGAGAGAGATAGAGAAGGAGAGAGAGAGAGAGAGAGAGAGAGAGAGAGAGAGAGAGAGACAGACAGAGACAGAGACAGAGACAGAGAGGGAGACAGACAGACAGACAGACACACACACACACACACACAGAAGAAAAAAAAAAGGAGGGAGAAAGAAAGAAAGAAAGAAAGAGAGAAAATGCTGAACAATTAAAAGAAAGAGAGAAAGAAAGAAAGAAAGAAAGCAAAGAAAGCAAAGCAAAGAAAAAGAGAACAAAAGAAAAGCATTGTAAACCGAATAATCTGCAGCGTGGAATGCATAGTAACTTACTCATACCCCCCCCCCCCCCCCCCCCACACACACACACACACACACACACACACACACCGCCATTGTAACTCGTACGCATTCACCCTCCCCAGTTGAGTTAGTCCACGGTGGCCATATATGGTGAAGCGACCTCTGATTTCGAACAAAGTGAATGAGCTAAGGAAGATAACTGAGTCTTCACTCATTCTGTCTGTCTCGTCCAGCTTCCTCGTGACCCAGACACGTGACCGGCCACCACCACCACCATCACTACCACCTCCACCACCCCTCTCCCCAGTATCCTTCCGTTCACTCCCCTCCCTTCCCTCCCCCCTCCTTCTCCAAACTGCCCTATACCGCTCCCTGATCCCAGCCCCCCCCCCCCCCCCCCCCCCCCCCCCACCCACCCCCCCCCCCCTCAACCCACATCGTTTCAGTTTCGTGAAAAAAGACACGGGTCCGATTCCGGGCATGTTGTTTTCCGCCAAGCTTACCGCAGGGGTCACATCGGGACAGACAATGCCATGAGGTCAAGCGAAAGTGTTATTTAAAAAAAAAAAAAAAAAAAAAAAAGAAAGAAAAAAAAGATCGAACCGTTATGTCTAATACATAGAACTGAAACAAACCCTCTGTTTGAGAAAAGGGAATAGAGATGGAAGAATTAGGGAGTCCGAGAGAGAGAGACAACAGCAAGAAGGAAGAGGAAAAGAGGCGAGAAGAGGAGAGGGAGAGAGAGGAGAGAGAGAGAGAGACGGGAAAAGCAAAACAAGAGAGAGAGAGAGAGAGAGAGAGAGAGAGAGAGAGATTGGAGAAGATACATTTGGGTACGGGGGCGGGGAATGATTTGAAACAGAGATGGGAGTGGGTGGGAGAGAGAAGTGGTAGTACAGGGAGAGGGGGAGAGAGGTGTTGGGGGGGAGAGCGAGGGGGGAGAGGAGCTGGGGGGAGGGGAGGGGCGTCAATGAAGATACATTTGAGGTGAGGTGGGGAGAGAGAACACAGCTAAAAAAAAGGAAAAACAGAGTGAGAGGGATTAGGAGAGAGAGCCAACCAAACAAGAGAGAGAGAGAGAGAGAGAGAGAGAGAGAGAGAGAGATTGGAGAAGAACATTTTGGGTACTAATGATTTGAAACAGAGATGGGGTGGGGGTGGGAGGAGGGAGGTACGGGGGTAGTACGGGGAGATAGAGAGGTGGGGGGGGGGGGGGGGGGGGGCTGGGGGGAGGGGAGGTGCTCAAAGATAATCTGGGTCGGTGAGTCAACGACCCAGTGCCCGCCACCACCCTACGGGCTGCTGTCATCATCTAAGGCCTATCTCCGCATATGCATGATTCAACAAGGGAGTTAAGGAAGGAAAAAGACTTGTAACCAGAAAACAAAAAAAAGAAGAAAGAATGAACGGAGGAAGTGAAGTTAATCAGAACGGAGAGACATAAGATATCAATGATAAAAAAAATAATGAGACAAAAAATACACACAAAGA
>JADBJO010004495.1:77500-95000 GCA_016801955.1 Conus betulinus
ATGCGCGTCTTTTACAATAACAGACTTTAATTTCCGTAGTAAAACAGTCATCTAACATCGCGTTAATTAAGTGGGAAGCCTGATTCAGGACAAAACTCACCCGAACACAGGAGTGTGCGAAACGGCATGGGGCGAACGAAATGACATCGGGGAGAAAGGGGAAAAGGTGACATCGGGATGTCCCCGTTATTAGGGGAGGCAAGACGGAATGAAAATGAAACACTCCCCCCCTCCCTCCCGGCGCCGCCTTCCCCCCCCCCCCCCCCCCCCCTTCCCCCCGACAAAAGTCACTGCATCTGCGACGTTTTGTTTGTGTTTTGAATTTTGGGGTGTTTTTTTTTTCTTTCTTTTCCCTTTTTTTTTTTCTTCTTTTTCTCTTTTTTTTTGTGTGTGTTAGTAAAAACCACTTCCCACAGGAACTTTGTATTAGAAGTTCATCTGCTCGATCGTTCCCTGACCCATTCCCTGGGGGATGTCACAGCAGGAGGAAGGAAAGATGGCGTCTGATCATGTTGAAGTTGGGATGTACGCTTTATTCATTATAGCCAAGATGGCGTCTGATCATGTTGAAGTTGGGATGTACGTCTGATTTTGAATTGGGATTATTTATTCAAGATAGCCAAGATGGAGTCTGATCATGTTGAAGTTGGGATGTACGTTTTATTCATTTTGGATTCATTATAGCCATTATAGCCACACCACACAGAGCCTTTCATGGGGCTGTCAAAATTCGATAGGAAAACAAAATACATGTTGAAGTTGGGAACACACACACACACACACACACACACACACACACAAACAAACACCAACACACACACCACACACACACATACACACACACACACACACACGCAAGCACGCACGCACGCATGCACGCACGCACGCACGCACACACACACACACACACACACACACACACACACACACACACACACACACACACACTCACACACACCTACGTCAGATGATACATGATAAAGAAAGAAAGAAAGAGAGAAAATAGATATGAAAAAAGAGAAGAAGGGAGGAGCGGACTGTTTTTTTTTTTTTCTAATATGTAGTCGTTTTTCAAAGTTTAGGTAGCCTAAATAAAGTAAAAAAAAAAAAAAAAAAAAAAAAAAAAAAAAAAAAAAAAAGCACGGCATATATCACAACATAACAGAGGGCAGTTCTCACAACAACCCAACAAGTCAGTTCATCTGATCCCGGCAGGCGGACGAGAAGTGGAGGAGGCCACCTTCTGCATTGAAGCCAAGATAATGCGTTCCAGAAAGGCCATGCGCCTATCCAGGTCTGCCAATCGGTCCTGGTACTGCGGCTCTTCCTCCTGGGGGGTGGGCGGCGTGTGCCTCCCTCCGTAGATGCTGGCTCCTCCCCTCGGCTGCCTGACTGACCGTGTTGGGTCGAAGAAGCGGCGGGCAGGGTCAACTGTGACGGGTTGTCTCCTAGCATCATCGGACGGGACTCTTCGGGCAAGGAGCGATCCCTGCGCAGTGTGATATCTGATGGGTTGTCTCCTGACACCATCGGACGGGACTCTTTGGACAAGGAGCGATCCCTGCGCAGGGTGATCTCTGATGGGTTGTCTCCGGGCATCATCGGACGGGACTCTTTGGGCAAGGAGCGATCCCTGCGCAGGGTGATCTCTGATGGGTTGTCTCCGGGCATCATCGGACGGGACTCTTTGGGCAAGGAGCGATCCCTGCGCAGGGTGATCTCTGATGGGTTGTCGCCGGGGCATCATCGGACGGGACTCTTCAAACGGAGAGTCACTGGTGTGCACGATCAACTCTGGAAGGTTCTCTCCGCCTCTGTGAAGAAACAGTCGGCATTAGCAGTTACTTTGCTTATGACTGTGGACAGAGATAAGTAGGCAGGTGAGAAGAACAAAAGACATAGAGATGTTGATTCAAACACACACACACACACACACACACACACACACACACACACACACACACACACACACACACACACAATTTTCTTTGCGTATATACCGGAGATGTGGACTTCGAAAAAAGTCCCTTTATATGTGTGGATAAACTCTGCAGAAGTTCAGTGTCCAGGACGGGGGGGAAATCGTGATGGTATTGCTTAAGTGCACTAAGTTGATGTATTATCAGTCAGGCTCATATCAAGGTTATCTCTGCACTAATACACGCATATGCACACTCATGCGCCCACCAAACATTCACCTCTCTCTGGGAATGGGATGTCACGCATTCGTTTCTCTCCTAACACGACTGAGAACAAGAAAAATATAGCTTCTATGCTACTTATAAATACACATGAAAAATCCCATTACACAAAATGGAATAATCAAACATAAAAGATCAATACCTCCTAATCCCGGGTTATAATAAATGGCTTCTTACCTGCCAGGTTTTTCCACACACACACAACCACTTTCACACCACACCACAGTTCTTGAACACGTCACTTCAAGTTTTCTTCAGCACTGGGTGATGGTGACGCCCTTGGTTGACTGGGCTCCAGGTTTCAGGACTGGGTCTTCGTGGTCGTCTCTGGGAACTCGACGTAGAAATCTTCTTCTTCGTCTCTTTCACCCACCTCTGTGCTTCAAACTCACTCAGTTTTTCTTTCAGCTTGTCTTTTACCCTAAGACCTTCCTGTCACTCTCTGTCTCCCAGACCACGTTTTCTCTCTCGACCCTACTCTGTCCTGCTCACTCTTCTCTCTCTCTCTCTCTCTCCTCTCTCTCTCTCCTCCGTTCTTCTTCTCTCTCTCGTGGTGTTTTCTTCTCTTTTCGTCATGTTGTTCTCCCTCAGTTTATACAGGATGGCCGCAAAGGATTTTCCTTTGGGCCATGCCTTTGTCCATGTTGCTTCTCCACCACCTTGTTCACAAGTACCCTGAACTCCCCTTTCGCTACATTCTTCCACACATCAGCATTTACACACATCCCTACCTAATTGCTTAGCAAAACAGCCACTTGGCACCAAATGGACATCGAAAACATTCCCGCCAACTCCGGGAGCCACTTTAACACAGTAATTATCCTAGAGAAAGCTACGTCAACAACGTCCACGCGCATCCAACCAGCCTGACAAAGCCTCAACACAGTGCCATACGGCAGCACCATCTGAACAAGCCCAAGACTCCAGGTCATCAAGGTCTGTTTACAAAGCAACCTCAGCTGACTGAGTATTTAGCGCCTACTCGATGCTCCGAGGTCCTAGTGGTTACATTCCCTCCCTTTTGCTATCGGGAAGGTTCGAACTCGGGAGGGTCCTCACTACGTTAGGTGCCATCTGTCACTTGACCACTTAAACCTCCTTGGCACATATCGACCGTGTGCGCTAGGTGAGGGCGTGCTGCTAATCAGCTCGTTACCTATTTCTCTACCACGCACGGCATTCCTTTCCTCTAAGGGCTTAAGTCCTTTTTTGAGAGGTTTCGCTCCCTTAACATTCAGAGAACTCTAAAACCAATTTTCATATACAGAGTGACTTCCCACCTATTTCATTCGAAATAGTCGAGAGTTGTTGTTTATCCGTCTTATGTTGATAAAAAAAAAAAAAAAAAAAAAAAAAAAAAAAAAAAACCTACTAAGTCTAATGATTCACGGAATGTGTATGACAAAAATTTCCGAAAACTATTACCCTTCTTCTTCACGTTTTGTGTATACATGCGCTAGAGCGCATCACGCGCGCGTGTGTGTGTGTGTGTGTGTGTGTGTGTGTGTGTGTGTGTGTGTGTGTGTGTGTGTGTGTGTGTGTGTGTGGTGCTGAGGAGTACGTGTGTGTGTGTGTGCGTACGTGCACCGCACGTACATCCGTGCGCGCGCACGTACATATGTACATTCTCGTGCGTGCATGCGTCAACCCTTGTATGTGAGCGTGAGAGAGAGAGAGAGTGAGTGTGTGTGTGTGTGTGTGTGTGTGTGTGTGTGTGTGTGTGTGTGTGTGTGTGTGTGTGTGTGTGCGGTGCGGTGCGGTGCGGTGTGGTGTGGTGTGGTGTGGTGGTGGTGGGTGTGTGTGTGGTGTGTGGTGGGTGGTGGTGGTGATGTGATATGATATATGATATGATATGATATGAATACTTTATCATCTAAGAAAATGAGATATTAAAATAGGTGCATAATACACAGTATCACAAGACAACATAAATAATACAAAAATCATCACAATCAGTCCAACCACCCCCACCCTCACACACACACACACACACACACACCCACACACACACACACACACACACACACACACACCACACACACTCACTCACACACAGATACGCACACACACACACACACACCATAATCATTTGAAAAACCCCATACACATGTACACACACAAGCACACTGATAGGCTTTACACTCACACACACATCTATATACACACACAAGCACATATTATATGCAAATACACATATATTCACACAAGCACACACACATCCTTTACTTTCCTAATACCACATCTTCATGTTCCACATACACACACACACACACACACACACACACACACACACACACACACACACACACACACACACACACACACCCTAACCCCCACCCTCTCCCCACACACCTCTCTCTCTCTCTCTCTCTCTCTCTCTCTCTCTCTCTCTCTCTTAAATCACGTCACTTCACCCTCAAAAAACTAAATCCATGCTTATCACAACTGGGCAAAAAAGACAAAATCTCACTATGAAGTTCCCTCCTGTACATCTTAAAATGTATCCGTTGAACACGTTACATTCCTCAAAGTGCTAGGAATAACAATTGATAACAATATTAGTTGGCAAGCTCACATAACCTCACTATGCAAAAAGGTTTCACAGAAAGTTTATCAACTCTCCCAAATCAAACGCTTCCTCGACCTGCATTCATGCAAGCTCTTTTCCCAGTCTCATATTCCAATCATACATAGACTATGGATCTACTCTATGGGACTCTGCTAGCGCTAACACCCCAAAAAAAAAATGCTAAGCCTACACAAGCGAGCACTCAAATCAGACAAGTTTCTCTCCAGGAACCGTTGCTGGTTTTCCATCTTCTGTACAAATATCTGCGCTGTTGACGATGTGGTGCTCGGTCTGCCCGACTGAAGGTCCAAATATTTGTGTCAGGAATTTGGAGGCATTGTACATGACACCGCCACAAGATTACCCAAGATACACAAGAGGATGTCCCCCTCCGCCCCATTGCGTCCAGCTGTGGCAGTGTCATGTACAATGCCTCCAAATTCCTGACACAAATATTGGGACCTTCAGTCGGACAGACCAAGCACCACATCGTCAACAGCGCAGATTTTGTACAGAAGAGGAAAACCAGCAACTGGCTCCAGGGGAGAAACTTGTCTCCTATGATGTTTGTGCACTTTTCACTAGCATCCCTGTACCAAAGGCTCTCCAAGTCATTCGGGAGAAGATTGAGGATGACTACCAACTTCGTCAATCGGTGTGAACTCACTACAGAACTAGTGCTAGAACTGTTGGAACTGTGCCTCACTAGCACTTACTTCTCGTTCAACCATGAGTTCTACCAGCAGAAACAAGGAGCTGCCATGGGTTCGCCAGTATCTCAGTGGTAGCCAACCTGTACATGGAACATTTTGAAAAAAAGTAGCCCTTGAGACCGCTGCCAACCCTCCCAGCATGTGGTACCGCTATGTGGATGACACCGTGACCCGCATACAGGAGATGGAGGTTGACAGCTTCACCACTCACCTGAATTCCATCGACGACAGTATCCAGTTCACTTCGGAAACTGAAGCAGAAGGGAAGATCCCGTTCCTGGACACACTCATCACCAACCCATGACGACAGGGTGGAGACCACCGTCTATAGGAAACCCACCCACACTGACCAATATCTGAACTTTCACTCTAACCACCCCTCCAGCACAAGAGATCTGTTGTCAACACCCTCATGCACAGAGCCTCTGTGCTGTGTTCCACCAAGGTGGAAGAGCAGAAAGAAGAACACATCAAGACTGGCCTTTCCGCTAATGGATACCCTGCATGGATGTGGGACAACCCTCGAGTTCGCTACCCTTCTTCTACAGATACGGACAGTGTGAAAGTGGGGATCCTTCACATTAAAGGAGTCTCAGAGCGTCTAGCCAGGACCTTCCAACAACATGGATGCAAAGTGTTTTCCACAACCCACCAACTCCCTACGCCAGCAACTGACCCATGTCAAAGACAAAACGGACCCCCTCAAGCAGTGTGGTGTAGTGTACCAGGTAGGGGTGTCAAGACTGTACCCATACCTACATTGGCGAGACAGCAAGACCACTCACCCCCCGTCTACAGGAACACCAAAACCGATCTCTACTTCTGCCATACATGAACATCTACAAGCCACAGGCCACAGTTTCAGCCCCCAAGAAACCAAGATCTTATCTACAGAGCCCTTCCTCACAAAAAGAAAAGTTAAAGAAGCCATCGAAATTAAGACCAGACGCCCCAGCCTGAACAGAGATCAAGGCTTTGAACTTTCCCCCATCTACAATCAGATCCTGACAACCGTTCACCCCACACAACAGTCGTCCCACCAGGCCTCGCTGCCACAACAGCAACAGTGAGCTGAGAAGACAGGGCGACCCTGTCGAAAATATTCTTCAAGTAAGTTTTTGATTCTGACTCTGTAACTACTTTTCTAATGTCGAATCCAGAATCCAGAAACAGTCAGCACACTCCAATCAATTACACTCAAAACATCCTCTCAATTCATCCACACTCTCAGCCGTCCATACTTTCACACTCTTCCTCACAACAGGCTCAGTTTTGTATTTTAGGTTTGTATGCAGGGATCAGTAAGATGCGCACTATTATGGTCAGACAAACCAACAGATGGCAGGCAAAAAATATGTGTGTGTGTGTGTGTGTGTGTGTGTGTGTGTGGTCGGTGGTCGGCAGTACCCATGCGCACTAACTTAAAAACAAAGCTGTGTGAATGAATCTTACCGCAAGCGTAAGAAGTAATCGCGGACTTTCTTTTCAGTTCTCATCAGCGTGGAAGCCAGTCTGGTTTGCTTCGTTTCGTATAAAGCTGACACCAGTGCAACGAACGCTACACTGCCCTACACACACACACACACACACACACACACACACACACACACACACACACACGTACACGTCTCGCGCGCGCTCAAACACACACACACACACACACACACACACACACACACACACACACACACACACACACACAGGCGCGCGCGCGCAATCAGGGCCACACAAAGGAGGGAAAAAAAAAAACATAGCGTTACCTGCAACACCCCTCCCCCTCCCCCTACTCCTTCCGCTCCTCTGCTGGCCTTTCCTACCTCTCAGTCTCCCCAATCCTTCTACATCCCATTCCACACAGTCCTCCTCATGAAGACCTACAGCAGCATCGTCATACCGAAAATGTTCCAGTTTCAGTCTCAGTTTCATCTAGGAGGCGTACGTCACTGCGTGTAGACTAGTCCATATACGCTACGCCACATCCGCTAAGTTTTGAGACCACACTATGCATGATTTGAAGCTGATGGATAAATGAATTAACGACTAAGATGAGACAATTTGAAGAAGATGGTCTCGTGGCTACGGCTCAGCAGATGTCTGACCTACGCATCAGCCCAACGCGCTGGTCAGAGCTTGAGTGCCTACCTACCATGTTTTTTTTTTTTGTTTTGTTTTGTTTTGTTTTATGTGTGGGTGTAGTGAATGTACACAAGTGTTTGTATGGATGCCGGGCACGGGCCTATGTGTGTGCGTGGGCGCATGTGTGTGTGTGTGTGTGTGTGTGTGTGTGTGTGTGTGTGTGTGTGTGTGTAGTGACTATGTGCGTGAATGTTCAGTAGATGACTTAAACTGTTCATGGTAGCAATAACAGGAGATGTCTTTTCTTTCGTTTCTCTCTCTGTGATCTGATCTACTATCCTCTCTCTCTCTCTCTCTCTCTCTCTGCCTGTCTCTGTCTGTCTGTCTATCTCTCTCTGCCTCTGTCTCTGCCTGTCAGTCTGTCTCTGTGTCTCTCTCTGTCTGTCTCTCTCTGTCCCTATCTCTCTTTCTGTCAGTGTCTCTCTCTCTCTCTCCCTCTCTTTCTCTCTCTCTCCTCCTCTCTCTCTCTCTCTCCCTCACTGTCTCTCTCTCTCTCTCCCTCTCTTGTATGTGTGTGTTCAAAATTAGGTACGTACTTTGTCATATTCATTTTACTGTTTGTTGTTATACATGCTAATTTTTGTACGTTGGGGTACATTTCCAGATATTTCCCAAGCTCAGCCCACCTCCCACCCACCCCCACTCTCTCCTTCCCCTTCATTATTATTATTTTCATTTTTTATTTATTTAATTTTATTTTGTTTGTTTATTATTGTTTATGTTTTTTTTTTTAATGTTCATTTTTCTTCTATTTTCAATCGATGATGTTCCATTATGATTGCATGACCGCCTTGTTTGCTTGTTTGCTTTCTTACATTATTTCATTTCACTGCTTGTTGTAGTCCCTACTCAGGGCGAGGACTAGATGTAAAAAAAGTACGTCAGTGCTTATCTATTATCCTCGTAAATAAAGAATTTGGTCTTGTCTTGTCTTGTCTCTCCCTCACTGTCTCTGACTTCTAATCCCTCCCTTCCTCTCTCTCTCTCTCTCTTTGTCTGTCTCTGTCTCTCTCTTTCTATCTCTGTCTCCGTCTCTGTCTGTCTGTCTGTCTGTCTGTCTCCTCTCTCTCTCTCTCCTCCTCTTCGGTCCCTAACAGTCCTCTACGCCCCTCCCCCCCCCCCCCCCCCCCCAAAAAAAAGAAAAAAAAAAAACCAGCAAGAAGCAGCGAAGCAGCGTAATGATGTCAGAATCATCCTGCTGCTGCCAGTGACAGAAGGCTGACAATGGATGGTCACACCTTCCCTCTCGATTCCTCTGTCCCTCCTGTTCACCACCACCACCACCCCACCACCCCCACCCCCCCCCCCACACACACACACACACCCCATCACACAACCCCCTCACCATCCTCACCATCCTCCAGACGAAGGCCAGGAGCAGCATGTTGACGTCCAGCAAGCTCATTTCGGCCGTCCTGACCAGCTGCTCGCAGTGAAAGGAGGTGAAGACCCCCCTCTGCCTGCAGCTCTTTGGCCACGGTCCACGGTTCCATGTTCTCTGCTGCAGGAGATCGCGGTGGATGTCTAGCACCTGCATGCACGCGCGCGGTGACAGCGTGTGTTGGAACAATGAGCCAATACACGTGCAGGTGCATACACTGAGTAATGATGAAGTAATGATCAAATACAGACGCATGCACACGGGCACACGGACACACACATATACACACACACACACATTTATTGTCTCTCTCACTCACTCGCACACACACACACACACGCACACACACACACCACACACACACACACACACACACACACACACACACACACACACACACACACACACGCGCACACACACGCACACACACCACCCACACACACACACACGCACACACGCACACACACACACACACACACACACGAACACGCACACACACACACGAACACGCACACACACACACACACACACACACACACACACACACACACACACACTCACACACACACACACACACACACACACACACACACACACACACACACACACGTTTTGGAACGTGTATGAACACACAAGCACACACATACACTCCCGAACGAGTGGTGAGCAAGCATGGTCCTGCAGAGCATCGAGTATGCCGAGTCACCATAGTCCTACTGAAAAAAAAAAAAAAAAATCTTCTTTCAGACCTCTCGAGATCTTCACGTTGCCTTATATCATGATCTCACCATCACCGTCCTTGTCTCATCGAACGATCTCAGTATTGCCTCATCTTCTTTGCTGATATTTTTTTCTACCTCACCATGTAAGTCCCCCATTCTTTCCTCGTTTAACGATCTCTTCATCAACCAATGCCTCCACTTCAAGGATGAAAGCTCACTTAACTTTTGTCATCAGGACCGTCAGACCACGATCAGGACTATTACTACGTTTGACAATCAGAGGCATCACCTCATAGCACGATGAGGAGCATCATCGTTGATCACCAATCACGGATATCATGTCACCTCATAGTCTGATCACCTTCATCATTTATCTCTCTCACTATTGGAAACATCCTATTTCACAGGCAAGGCCCAATACATCTCAACATCAGGATATTACACCATTTCACGACCAGAATTATCACCTTCTTTCACGATCAGGTCATTACATCATTCCAAGGCCAAAATTATCACCTTCTTTCACGACCAGGGCATTACATCATCCCAAGGCCAGAATTACCTCCTTCTGTCACCATCAGGACATTACATCATTCCAAGGCCAAAATTATCACCTTCTTTCATAATTGAGACAATACATAATTCCATGGCCAGAATTATCACCTTCTGTCACCATCAGGACGTGACATCATTCCAAGGCCAAAATTATCACCTTCTTTCATAATTGAGACAATACATAATTCCATGGCCAGAATTATCACCTTCTGTCACCATCAGGACGTGACATCATTCCAAGGCCCAAATTATCACCTTCTGTCACCATCAGGACATTACATCATTCCAAGGCCAAAATTATCTCCTTCTGTCACCATCAGGACATTACAACATTCCAAGGCCAAAATTATCACCTTCTCTGTCACCATTAGGACATTACAACATTCCAAGGCCAGAATTATCTCCTTCTGTCACTATCAGGACATTACAACATTCCAAGGCCAGAATTATCTCCTTCTGTCACCATCAGGACATTACATCATTCCAAGGCCAGAATTATCTCCTTCTGTCACCATCAGGACATTACAACATTCCAAGGCCAAAATTATCTCCTTCTGTCACCATCAGGACATTACAACATTCCAAGGCCAGAATTATCTCCTTCTGTCACCATCAGGACATTACAACATTCCAAGGCCAAAATTATCTCCTTTTGTCACCATCAGGACATTACAACATTCCAAGGCCAAATTATCACCTTCTGTCACCATCAGGACATTACAACATTCCAAGGCCAAAATTATCTCCTTCTGTCACCATCAGGACATTACAACATTCCAAGGCCAGAATTATCACCTTCTGTCACCATCAGGACATTACAACATTCCAAGGCCAGAATTATCACCTTCTGTCACCATCAGGACATTACAACATTCCAAGGCCAGAATTATCTCCTTCTGTCACCATCAGGACATTACAACATTCCAAGGCCAGAATTATCTCCTTCTGTCACCATCAGGACATTACAACATTCCAAGGCCAAAATTTATCTTCTGTCACCATCAGGACATTACAACATTCCAAGGCCAGAATTATCACCTTCTGTCACCATCAGGACATTACAACATTCCAAGGCCAGAATTATCACCTTCTGTCACCATCAGGACATTACATCATTCCAAGGCCAAAATTATCTCCTTCTGTCACCATCAGGACATTACAACATTCCAAGGCCAGAATTATCTCCTTCTGTCACCCTTAGGACATTACAACATTCCAAGGCCAAAATTATCACCTTCTGTCACCATCAGAAACAACGCCTTTATCTAACAATCATCACACTATCTCACGATAAAAACTATTGCCTCATCTCATGACCAAGGCTATTGCCTAATCTCACGATCAGGATTATCACCCGCATCTGACGATCAGAACCGAACCACCGCCTCATCCCACGAATTAAGACTATCGCCCCGTCTGAGGACCAGGACTGTCTCCTCGTCTGACGATCAAGACTATCACCTCGTCTGACGATCAACACTATCACCTCATCTGACGATCGACACTATCACCTCATCTGACGATCAAGACTATCACCTCATCTGACGATCAACACTATCATGTCACCTCTTTCTGATGATCAGTACCATTGCTTCGTCTTACCAAGCAGATTGTAATTACCTCTTGTTTTGCTTTGTTTCTTACTTTTGTTTTTTTAGTGATCCAACGCATTCTACACAGCAAATAGAAAGGAAAAACGAACAGATGAGCAACAATGAGAAAGTGCTCCCATAGGAGCACAACTGATGACTGACTGGAGTTTTTTTTCATACAATGCTTTTTTTCTCTCTCTTTCCCTCGCAGTTGGTATTCACCTGCACCTAAGCAAATTATCAAACAGACGAAGTCATACTCTCTCTCTCTCTCTCTCTCTCTCTCTCTCTCTCTCTCTCTCTCTCTGAGGCATATCACATACTACTTACAGTTATTTGAGAAACGAAAATCCACATACTCTCTCTCTCTCTCTCTCTCTCTCTCTCTCTCTCTCTCTGAGAGACATCTCACATAACGCTTCGCTTCCTTGAGAAACGAAAATCCCAAATTATCCATTGACTGTTCACAAACAATCATTGCGTGCTTGTACGCGTTCTTGCAAGAGGAATCCATTCAAGTTATCTTTTTACAAAAAAAAAAAAAAAAAAAAAAAAAAAAAAGAAAAAAAAGGAAAGAAAAGAAAAGCAGCAGCTTACTTCGCGGTGCACCATGTTTAGACATGCCGATACACCTCACCACGCTGCAACGTCACTTTCATAATCGCCTGTTTCTCGCTGTTTCGGACTACAATGCTCCGCCGTTGCTCCAGTGGCTGTGGAAGAAATTAAAAACCGTTTCCAAGGTTAATAAGAAAAATAGAAAAAAAAAAAAGAAGAAAAAGCCGGTGTGAAAGTCTCATTGGGGAAACATTGCCAAATGCCAAAATCACACAATAACAAACAATTTA
Source organism: Conus betulinus (assembly GCA_016801955.1). NCBI lineage: Eukaryota > Metazoa > Mollusca > Gastropoda > Neogastropoda > Conidae > Conus > Conus betulinus. The sequence goes on from JADBJO010004495.1 coordinate 90,218, forward strand.
AAACTGAACAAAAAAAAAAAAAAAAGACACGCCCCTCCCCCCCCCCCCACAAAAAAAGGGGAAAAAATCGGTGAAAACCTCATTGGGGAAACATTTCCAAACGTCACAATAACGAAAACCTCAAACATGAAGTAGAAAAAAAAAAAAAAGAAAAGGAAAAAAGAAAAAAAAAAAAGTCAGAGGGCTCGGTAAGCAATTCACTGAGAACAAGACAGGATTTTATGCATCATGACGGTCATTGTGAGTTGTTTTTTTTTTCTTTCTAAACAATAATTCTGTGGCAGGTCCCCGCCCCCAAAACTGTGCTTATTCTGGGAAAACCATACGAAAAGACTGGCATCTTGGAATCGAGTGCTATCCACTTTCTGGACTAGTGTTTTAGGAATGTTGCAAACTTTTTTTTTTTTTTTTTTTTTTTTGGGGGGGGGGGGGGGGGGAGTTTTTCTTTGTTTTTTTTTTTTGTTTTTTTTTTTTTTTTTTTTTTTGTTTGTTTGTTTTTTTTGTTTGTTTTTTTTAACAAATGCGGCAGGTGTCAACGGTGGCCTGACTCTCAAAAGTCTAAGTCAAAATATATCATGTAAGGAAGGAGTGTAGAGTACAGCAACTGTCACATACACTTAAACTAAAGACGGAAGGGTCTCTGAAGATCCCAAAACACTTGTTTAAAAACAAACAAAATAAACAAACAACATCAAAAAACAGTCAGGCATCACGCTTCATTTGCTTAAAGAAAAGAACGTTAAAAAATCACCAATGCACGATAAACAAATAACTGATAGTGTGGTTGTGTAACGCTCATCCAGAAGACAGGATTCAAATCCTTTGTTAGAAACACAAGTCTTACCTCTGGGAGCACTCGGATCGAACTTGGTGATTCGCTTTCAATCGGTTCTGCTGTGTTCTTGAAACCCTCGCTCTCACTGTCTTGGACCAGATAGCCACGCTGCTGTTCTGATGTCTGCAGACAGAGCAAAAACATTGTCTTTAAGTCGAAGGAATTGATTATAAAAAAAAAAACCCATCTCATTTGTAAAACACTTGCCATGGCGAAGTGGTTAGCGTTGAGGAAAATCTCATTCGTGACAAAAGTCCAAAAATGTGCGTTTACAGCTCAGGAGCAAGACGAAGATTTGTAAGTCATAGTCATAACATAAAATAAGCGTTACTTTAGGATCGGAACATCCGATTAGAATTATTGTAAAACTGTTGTAGGGAAGGGAAAGGGGCGTTGTTATGGAGCTGAGCCAGGGCAACGTAGAGAGCGAGTGCCCAGCAAACTATGAATAAAGAGAAGGTGCTCGGCCGCCGCAGCTGGACAAACCTGGATGTGGGTGTGTGTACCAAGGAGCCGGAGAGAGCAGCATGGCAATAATGTAGCTGAAGATGAAAAAGGAACGTGTTTTGAATGGAGCATTTCCATGAGACCATCACTGCGGGATGGGCTTGTCCATGTTGCGTCCATTTACGGGGTAGGTACATTAATGATGTGTATCACGCGTCCCCTGCCCCTTTACCACAATCAATTGACAGCAAAGGAGTTATAACTAATTGTAATGAAAGGCCCAGTTCCTTATGTAAGGCTAGTTTGACTAAGTCCTTACTGAAGAACAACTACAGTAACCCTCCTTAAGTGAGGCTAGTTTGATTAAGTACTTATTAACGAACAACTAGAGTAACCCTCCTTAAGTAAGGCTAGTTTGATTGAGTCCTTACTGAAGAACAACTATAGTAACCCTCCTTAAGTGAGGCTAGTTTGATTAAGTACTTATTAACGAACAACTAGAGTCACCCTCCTTAAGTGAGGCTAGTTTGACTAAGTCCTTACTGTAGAACAACTACAGTAACCCTCCTTAAGTGAGGCTAGTTTGATTAAGTACTATTAACGAACACACTAGAGTAACCCTCCTTAAAGTAAGGCTAGTTTGATTGAGTACTTATTAACGAACAATTAGAGTAACCCTTGCTCCCATGTTGTATAATTACATGCCCAGAACTCCAAACAAATTGTATTTACGAACATAATCGCCAAGTGCAAATGCCAACACACAGTGCACAATAAATCGCCTAGTACAGCTACCAGTGCCAACACACAGAGTACACAATAAATCGCCTAGTACAGCTACCAGTGCCAACACACAGAGTACACAATAAATCGCCTAGTACGGCTACCAGTGCCAACATACAGTACACAATAAATCGCCTAGTACAGCTACCAGTGCCAACACACAGTACACAATAAATCGCCTTGTACAGCTACCAGTGCCAACACACAGTACACAATAAATCGCCTAGTACAGCTACCAGTGCCAACACACAGTACACAATAAATCGCCTAGTACAGCTACCAGTGCCAACACACAGTACACAATAAATCGCCTAGTACAGCTACCAGTGCCAACACACAGTACACAATAAATCGCCTAGTACGGGTACCAATGTCATCACAGAGCACGAAAAAAAAAAAAAAAAAAAAAAAAGAAAAAAAAAAAAAAAAAAAAACCGAAAAAGGATGTTACAAGCTTTGCCCATAAATCCCGTACCTGGCACATCAATAACTGGAGAAACGAACAAACACACATTAACCTTATTGGGACAGTGTACACGCGTCAGATACAGGGTATATGGGCAAGCTTGTGACACCCCTTTTGGGGGATGTTTCCTTGTTTGTTCTGTGTACTGTATGTGTGTTGGCCTTATGTGTGTTGGCCTGTGTGCTAGACAATTAAGTGTCGTAAACAACATTTCTTTACAGTAAAGGACGTGTAATTATATCATCATGAAAGTAATAATTACCCTACTTGTTCGTTATAGACTGTCTACTGTTCCCTGTTTGATTTAAGACTCGCTTAGATATTTACTAGTAGCCTGTTGCATCATTAACCAGGGAAGTCACGTGATGTCACTGATGTGGAACAATAATTTGCAATCTCTGCAACCTTTCACATTGAAAATACCATTTTAAACCATAATGTAGTACAGACAGGACTGAGATTCAAGTGCTCATCTCCCAAACACAACAATGAGAAATGGTATGATCTATGAGACAAACAATCTCTGACTGAATAATTTCTTCATCAAACTCATTTGTCACTGAAATATCCACACGGCATTGTTCTTCCAAATTTTTTTTGCACGTCTCTCGCAGAATTTGGAAAATGGGGTCTCTAGAGCAGCCCCAAACCTTCATTTGCCGTTGTAAAAACAGCTTAGCTGTTTTACAGCCGACGTGCTGGTGTTGGCGTTGCCCTACAATATGGAGCCTATGTTTATTCTGATCTTGCCGCAAACAGTCGTGACCCAGCGGGGAAGTGTTGGAGCCGGCTCAGACTTATGCAGTTCAACGTAATTAAGAAGATGCGAATAGACAACGTAGCACATTTATCGAATGAAACGCAGTTACCAATATATATCATGTCCTCACATACTTCTTTCTAACATGATATTTTGTGGCAGTGACTGCTTAAACTTGCACACACTGTCTTCCACTGAAACATCCTAATGCCCCTGTCGTTCAGTTTCAATGGAATTCCTTGAGTTCAGAGGAGAAGAAATGATGAAAATATGTAGAAAAGATTCACGCACAATAGTTGGCGACTTGTGTAATTTGTGTTGTGTGTGTGTGTGTGTGTGTGTACTACTTCCCACCCTACTCCACCTCCTCCACCACCAGCGGTCAGCCAGTGTCAGGCTCCCCTTGTGTTGCTTGACGCCCGTACTGCTATCATGACTGACGGATCATAAGCGCCGCCGTGTTACGAATTGCAGAATTTCGAGCAGCAGATAGATAAATGCTCTTACGGATGCACGATGATACGTCGAACGCCTCTTGGGAACTGGTATCAGCATGACTTCAGCTGATACATGCCGCTGTAACTGTTTTGTTCTTTCAAACATGACAGTTTTTGCTGCTCAGCTGGTTGTATTTGGAATCGGCAATGCAAACAAAAACATTTGTTTTCTGCTCTATATCATTTACATGGCGCTTTACTTATTCCGGTCAGAGCGTTCACCGTTGCACGCAGCATATATGCCCAGCCTGAGACACTCGCATCTTACACCAGATATTATCACATGATATTATCACATAATGTGGATCTTCAGTGCATGCATCAGCCACATGGTCAACCCACTTGTGTGATTTTGTTGAAACAGAAGTGGGCGTGGTAAAACATAAACCCCCACAACCACGAACAGTCAACGCTGGCCTTATCTGCTGTAAATTTTGGAGAAATCATGGGTTATGATTTTAACAGCTGGAAAGGCAGCTACAAATTTTCCCAATTACTTTTGCCAAACTTGTCATTTTCACTCTGTGTTGTACCGAGTTTGTCTAGGTTTTTTTGGTGCTAAGGTCATTTTCATTGATGAAGGGAGTTATTATACTACGACTCACGAAGCAAGTCGTGCGTGTGTGTGTGTGTGTGTGTGTGTGTGTGTGTGTGTGTGTGTGTGTGTGTGTGTGTGTGTGTGTGCGTGCGTCCGTGCGTGTGTGCGTGTGTGTGTGTGTAAGTTCATTACTGATTTCATTGGATGTGTTGGCTCCAACGAATGCATTTAACGCAAGATGTGCAATGGTTTTACTCTGAATCGTTAGAATAAAACTCTTACATTCAGTATTATGATTCGTTTACAAACGAAAACAACATTGTAAATACTCCATTCATGGTTCACTAATAGACATTTTGAAATTATGTACCAAGATTTGCATAAAAAGATACTCTGCGTTGAAAATTAGTCTTACTTCGGGGAATCTCCTCGGCACTACGTTGGCGTTCCAATGTCT
>JADBJO010004495.1:100000-122500 GCA_016801955.1 Conus betulinus
CAAGGAAATTGCTTGGTGTCCCACATGGTCTTATCATTGTGGCGCTTTACCGTCGACAAGAAAAAGCCGAAGCTACCTCTGAAATCCATCCTCGAGGACAACAAAAGAAGAAAATCTAGTTGCAAAGTGAGGCGACAGCAGGCGGAAATCTAAACAGATCTGAAAAATGACTTATAAGGCCTCGCCGAAGAGCGTAAACAAACGAATCAGAAGACAAAACACGACGCGTTTCGACCTCTTAGGACGTCTCCAGGCAAGATACACAACACTCAGGACAACAAAAATGAACGAGCAATCACTTATTTTCATCCAGATCGGCGCAAGATGGGCGTTGAATCATTTTCGTTGTCCTGTGTGTTGCGCATCTTGCCTGAAAAAGACCTAAGAGGTCGAAACGCGTCACATTTTGTCTTCTGATTCATTTGTCTATGGCTTTTTTTTCGGTTTCGGTGAAGCCTTATGAATTATTTTTTTCAAACCAATCAAAATAAGAAAAGCAAATTTACTCTCCATGCTGGAGGATCTGACACAAGGGCATGAGAGCCATCCTGACCAAGCCGAAGACTGGCAGAACATGGATACTTTAAGAAGCATCGGACGTGGCAAAGACAAACCTCAAGCTCAGGGAAATAACAGGACATACACAAACCAACAGACAGGGACTGGGATCGGCGGAAATGAAGTGCTGGTCAAACGCTAAAGGGAAAACAAGAGAGGCATGGTGATGCAGGAGTTGAAGAAATATGAGATGCCAAAAGAATCCAGGAGATAGAGCAGCAAGGCCAAAAGCGGAAATGGATTATGTGGGGAGGGGGGGGGGGGGGGGGGGGGGGGGGGGGGGGGGAGCACTCTAAAGAAGTGTCAGCGGGAATCAATATGGCATATGGCCCCTTTTGGGGATCGGCATCATCCTCAGATCGGCTGCTTATGACCTCCAACCATCAAATTCAAATTTGGTGAAACTGGGGAAATCGGATGACCCTACATGTCCACTCAGCCAGGGCAGATGGTAGATCATGTCCGGAGTTCATGCAGAACGGCGCTAGCCCAGGAAAGGTGCACATGTGGTCATATGTGCTCAAAGAAATCGTTCATGTGGTTAGCATTGTCAAAGGAAACACTACGCCATCCGAGGCCCCAGCAACGATATTCTATAGGACAGGAGGCTGCACATCATAGTTTGGAACAGTCGAGACAATGGGCGACTGGGAATGCATAGCAGACCTTCCAGAATGGAAAACCACCCAGAGATCATTAAAAAGCGTGGCATGAGACTGGATACAGCACTCCATCCAGGTGGGGTCAAAATAGATGATTCTGATTGAGTGCAATGTGCCATATGAAAGTGGAACGAAGGAGGAATCTACAAGACTGTGAAGTATGCCAGTCAGACCAGAAGCTCGATGGAATCTGGTTTTCAAGCCCAAGTCCTCGCCATTGTGTGTGGAGCAAGAGGGTTTGTAGGCACATCAGCCTGTAATACCATGAAACAGATCTCCAATTCTGGGTAGAATGAGGATCAGAACACTAAAATCAATGGCAGATGCAGCTGGAAAGAGTTACAGCTGAATCTGGTCAAGTAGAAAGAAAGGTAACTGTATAAGGCTGAGATTTCCCAACTTAGAAGAGATGTCTGGAGCGACGTGGGTAGCACGCACAACTAAAAAGACACGCACTGAAACGCCCAATCATCCAGGAGGGTGCAACTTTTTCTTCTTTGGATTTGCTGACTGTCTTGCACATGGTAGTAAAATACTTGCAGAGCAGGAATACACAAACCCTCTTTTCAACTTAGACCTACTGGTAAAGAATTGATATATATTGTCCATACAAAACGTGCCTTTCTTTTATAAGAATAATCGTCAGCAATTGCAAGAAAGATCATGACAAAAGGTGACTGAAACAGATTGTAATGTTGCTGAAAGAAGCCTAAATGAAAATTACCAATGCAATCAAGAGACCAGTGCATTTTCTACGAAATCGTTTTCTTCAGCCAGTCGTAGAATCAAATTGGCCTCCTGAGTGTAACTGCCCCCCTCCCCCATCTCCTCCCCCTTAAACGAACGTGTCAAAGTATGGTTGTTGAGGTAGCAGACGTTACTACTCATAGCTGTGTTCCACTGAGCAGACTGAGAGGTCTATTCTGACTGGCTAATTAGATGTAACAAGAAGGCTAACTATATTACTTTTGGAACGACTAAGGCTACTTTAGCAGACGACCATGACGTAATTCGTATCAGCGAGTCCAAACTTTCATTATTTCTTTATTTTATTGGCATTCTTGAGAAGGACAGGTTTTTGTTTGTCACCTTTTGAGTCGTACAATTAAGAATGATACTGCAAGACCCCCCCGTAGACATGTTCAGCTGAAACGAAGCACAAGCAGTTTTTTCCAATTCATCGACAAGAAGGCCATTTTATAAGAGCCAGAAGTAAATTTTTCCAACGAATGCCAACCCATGTTCCCCTGAACGTACTGAATGCGCAGTGCAACCTGTGTGTGCCTGCCTCTTACTACGTTCTCTGACGTTTCCTATAGCTCAGCAGATGGCCCTTTTCGGTCTGCTGTTGGCTATGAAACACACACACACACACACACACACACACATGAAGTTGCATCCTGATAAGTGGACTGCATAATGTTGAAACTAAGTTTTATTTGGGATTTATGTTGCCAGTACCATCTGATCCATACAACTTTGAAGGTTTCATAATCTTTGAAGAGTCAATTTCTTTTTGTCATTGGTTATTCATTGATCTGCACGTGTCGCATCTGAAGCAGATGTGGATATGTTAGAGATCGTTTCCGTCTTTTGTAACTGTGGACAGTAACCTATGGAATGCTCTCTCTGCGCCGCCCGGAAGACAAGGTGAAGGTCGGTCATCTTGCGACGCTCACCCGTATGAATACGGCGCCCTTTGTCTGTTCAAGTTACTGCGTTTTTCACTGAACAAAACTGCAAACTTCAACACACACAGGTAAGACTTAATCATCATGATAAAAATAAATGAAGGGCCGGTATAACAGTTCAAGTGTTGTGTTTACGGAAATGTCGATCGGTTTCGCCGGGCACGCGCTAGTCCTATGTTGAGCAGCCTCGCATTCATGATTCTTCTGCTGTCCTCCGCCAGTTCCGGTCTCGGACTACGCGAAAAGCCGTCAAATAGTGGCACGAATGTGTATGCAAAGGCGGTATTTGGCAATAGAAGTGTAGTTCAAAACATCTTGTTTGGCGGTTCCAACGGTGTATTTTGGATCCCATTAAAAGTTGTGTATGTGTGTGTGTGTGTGTGTATGGGTTGTGACTGCATGTCCGAATTTGCGCATGCGTTGGCAAGCAGAAATCTCGTCTAGAGCATCATTAGGCCGGCGTAAGAGATGTGATCAGACAATGCTTTTTGTTTTGCTTTGACTGTTTATTTTGTAAACATATTGTTAACTTTGTATTTCCATGAAAAGATTTCAAATCAAGGAGTAGGACGCCTCTGACTCCCATCAAACTATTACTAGAAAGATGACAACAGCAACAAAAAAAGACCACTCCCCACCCCCCCCCACCCCCCAAAAAGGGGAAACACGCGGTGCAAAAAGTATGTCAATCAGACATCAGGTGAAAGTTATGATTTATGGAAAATGGTGCAAAATGTATGTCAAGTAGACTTGTCAATAAGGAGATGATTTTTAAGCCATCAAATTTTTGTTAACAGAAAAATCCCCCCCCCCCCCCCCCCCCCCCCCCCCCACACACACACACACACACACACGCACATAGTTGAAATATGCTGAAGGCATTGTGTAGTGTACCCACTAGTTTTGAAAATCTGAGGGTCATCATGACCCATTGACAACAGTTTTTTTTATCTTCCTTTTTTGAAAGTCACGGCTAATAGATTTTTTTAAAATGTAAAAGTTTGGGAAGGGGAGGGGGGGGGGGGGGGGGGGGGGGGGGGTATCTTCAAATTTTATTTAAAGCAGGAGTGGAAGTAAGCATCTTAAAGATTTTTGTAGGAACAGACTTGCCTAGGGCTACAATTCGGTTGTAATTTCTGCGTTTCAGATCTCTTGACTAAGAAGACTCCTCCATGGAAAAACTAAATGTAGGGAAAAGAGATGGTAGAGGATGGGAGAAGGGGCATGTAAATGAGGACTTTGCCTGCAAATCTTGCTGCTAAACTAGGACATTGCTAAGTTTTCCTATTCTTTACAACATTCATAGGTTTGCCTGTCATCATACTTGCTACTTTTCAACTATAATGGATCACTGTCCCTGGCACTCTGATTTGACTTGGTTTAGGCAGACAGTTTATAATCTTTTGAGAATCAGTAGTGTCACTGTCAGGTAGCATGTTTTAATGTTCAGATTATCCATTTACAGTGGCACACAGTGGCCTGCGCTTTTGACAGATGGAAAGGGATTTTAATATGCATACACACTTTTTTTTTTTTTTTTTTTTTTTTTTTTTAGATCACAAGCCTCAGCCTTGTTTTTTCTTTGACAATTTGATTGAAAATGAGATTGACAAGAAAAAGTGTTTGTGCCCTGTACTACCAATGCCAGTACCACCTTTGTTTGTCTCTTCTTTTGTAGCTCTGTAGGAAAGGGAAAAGTCGGTCTTCTCAACGAAAAAAAGTTGCTGACTTTTTTGTCTCCAGGAAGGTTTTTTTTTTTTTTTTTTTTTTTTTGTTCATGGATGAAAAATAGCATTGCGTTCAGAAGCTGATCAGTTTGACATGTACTTGGGGGAAAAAAAAAATCAAAAGAAAGGTAGATCTCAGTATTTCTTATAGCATATACATCAAAGGGTCCTTGGGACCTTCTGTTGAAGAAAAATGTTCGGGTCCTATGGTGAAATCTGAGGGTCTTTACTATTGAAATAAAAATATGAAGAAATCATCAATACAGTACACTCATCCTTTCTGCAAAACAATACCATAGAAGTTTCGAACAGCACACGCAGACAGGTATCAAATTCAAAATAAACATTCACTGATGAGATCTGCCAAGTTCAATCCAAAGGCAAACGTAATAAAAAAAAAAAAAAAAAAAGTTAAATCCTATTTAAGAGCCCACCATCCCAGCACATTTCTTTTTTCCTTTGAGAAAATGTTCTGTTTCTGAAATGGAGACTCTTCCCTATGGAGAGAACAAAAGGTAAGGAAGTGAGAGGAGGTGGGGGGGGGGGGGGGGGAAGGGGGGTCTAAAAACAGGACTTTCTCCACAAATCCTGCTGCTAATCTAGAAGTTTGCTGATCTTCTTTGAGATGTTTATGACACTCTTGACAGTCTTGTACTGGCCGTGCGTAACACTTGGGAGTTGCTACTTTTTACCTGTAATGGTTCACTGTCACTGGCATTGTAATGTTACTTGTTTCAAGGTAACAAACATCAAAATTTTGAAGAAATTGCTATACTAGTGTGCATCAGGTCAAGTTTGTGTCATATGTATTCACCAGCACTTGATGATCTTTTGAAAGATGAAACGGAATTTAATGTGTGTACAAGTTTTTTTTTTTTTTTTTAATTATTAACAATCTCAGTGGTAGTATGAGCACTAACGCTGTTTTTGTTGATTGATCTCTTCAACAAAATTGAAAACAAGATTGACATGAAAGTGCCCATCGGCCATAGTATCATCTTTGTAGAGATCTCATTAGGAACACTGAAGAAAAATGAATGTTGATCTTTTAAAAAAAAAAATCAGAGACTGATTCTTGCTTGCATGCATGTACTGGAATATACCTGTGAAGACTAATGTCTTGCAACTGATGTGAAGACTTGGATACTCAGAGACTCCTGCTCTGAAGTTGAATGTTGACCGCATTTGTCTACAAAGTTGAGTTGCAGCATCTCATAGGGGATGTCCCCTTGTTTGTACTGTATGCTCTGTATCGGCATTTCTATCAATTTAAGCATCGTAAGTAGGATCTGTCTGGAGTTACGAGCATACAGTTGATTTCATCATGGTAGAAAGGTTACCCTGCTTGTTCGCTATTTTCAGTTAGTTTACTCTTTACTGTTCACTGCCTCACATAAGATTTTCTTTTCTGTCTTGAAGAGTTCGCAGCTTTAGGTTTTGGACAAAGCTACAGAAAAATGATTGTACTTGGAAGTGGAAAAAACTGGACATTCAAGGGACCCTTAAGTTTATGTGAAAACTTCTGTGTCAAACCACAAAATCTGTGCATAAAGTACCCCCAGTTGTGGGTTATAAGGAACACTGGATTTAGTAACCCCCACAAAATCGAGAAGTCATGCAGGTTAAGAAATTATGTGACAATTTTTTTTTCTTTTTGAATTAAGTATTTTCATAGTGCAGCCTCCCTTTTCATGTTGATTTTGATTAGCCTACAATGTCAATGTTTAGTAGACTGTAGAACAACCCTTTTCTGTTGATTTTGAGTAGCCTACAATGTCAGTGTTTAGTAGACTGTAGAACCACCCTTTTCTGTTGATTTCGCAAAGCCTACAAAGTCAGTGTTTAGTAGACTGTAGAACCACCCTTTTCTGTTGATTTTGAATAGCCTACAATGTCAGTGTTTAGTAGACTGTAGAACAACCCTTTTCTGTTGTTTTTGAGTGCCCCACAGCGGCAGTGTTTAGTAGACTGCAGAACCACCCTTTTCTGTTGATTTTGAGTGGCCTACAAAGTCAGTGTTTAGTAGACTGTAGAACCAGCCTTTTCTGTTGATTTTGATTAGCCTACAATGTCAGTGTTTAGTAGACTGTAGAACAACCCTTTTCTGTTGATTTCGAGTAGCCTACAATGTCAGTGATTAGTAGACTGTAGAACCACCCTTTTCTGTTGATTTTGATTAGTCTACAATGTCAGTGTTTAGTAGACTGTAGAACCACCCTTTTCTGTTGATTTTGAGTGCCCTACAGCGGCAGTGTTTAGCAGACTGTAGAGCCTCCCATTTCTGTGCATTCACTGTGAGGTTTTGTTGTAACTAACATTGTTTGCCATCCCTTCCACCCTCCACCTTCCTCCCCATAAGACGGGTCTCTTATACCCCTGTCTGCCTCCCCCCTCTCCCCTTCCCTTACACTCACACACACACACACACACACACACACACACACACACACACACACACACACACTCACATTAGTGATAATTATTTCCTAAAAATTAGAGAGTCAAACGTGGAGTGAAAAACTTGTTTCCAGATTTTCAGGGGGTCACAGAAATATTTAGGGGGGATCAGGCTTTATGATTGCCAAAAAATGTACTGAAAACAAATACACACACACACACTCACACACATACATGAGATCGCTGACTTGCACTCACACATAATTACAAACAGAAAAGAGAATGAGAGGGACATTGGGATTAGAAAAGGGTTATGCTTGTAAGAAAGTTAATAAAACACTCCAGATGATGCTGAACATTATTTATTCAGATCAGTGTTTGAATGTTAATGAAATATTATATCAGCTAAAGTGAGTAATTAAAGCAAATGTGAGCACAAATGCTACCAGGATTTTGACAGAGAAACATATATTTGAATATATATTATGCCCACTCCCTCTCCACACAGATTTGGGGCAAAAGTTGGGGGTGGGTGTTTGCAGGTATATACACCCCTTTGCATGAGAATTTTTAGTACACTATTAAGAGGAAAACGTTTTGTGATGGATGCACAGAAGGGGAAGAAGATTGTTTGCCAGTTATTTTAGGTTAAATCAAACTTTATAACTCTTTATCGGTTTTCTTCTTCAACCTCCATCTGTGATCCTCCCTCCCCCGTTCTGATTGTCATTGAGTCAGTATTCATCTCAGTGCATTCTCCGTCATATTCCTTTCACTTAGGTATGTTGGTTTTCATGCTGTTGTCTTGTGCCTGTCAAAATGTCTGTCAAAATGCTTGAATGGCCAGTGGAAAGGTGGACAAAAACAAAAAGAGAGAGAGAGAGAGAGAGAGAGAGAGAGAGAGAGAGAGAGAGAGAGAGAGAGAGAAACATGAGACAGAGATATTTCCCAATTAAATCAGATTCAAGTGCAATTTGTCATTATGATTCTTTTATTTCTTTCTTCTTTGACTCCCACACCCCTTTTCCTCACTTCCAGTGAATCAATCAACAGAAATGCGCCTGCTGTATCTTTTCGTCAGATCTGTGCACACTAGCAGTTGGCACTTAAAAAAAAAAAAAAACAAAAACAAAACACTTTTTTTTTCGTTACACACAAATTGAAATAACAAACTTCTGTTAAAAAAAGAGAGAGGCAAAAATAACAAACACAAAAAGGTCACTTTGACTTTTCTTATCCCAAACACATTAACAGCACAAACACAGTTTCTTCTCTTGTCTTGAGGTCCAGTCAAACTGATGAACACTCACTCATTCCAGTCCTTCGAAGTCAACATCATTGTCTTCATTGTCTTCACTCTCATCGTCATCCATGGCTTCTTCTGGGGCATCTCCATCATTGTGAACACGAGGGAGGAAAGCACCGATTTCATCTGGAAACCATTCCAGTGTTTCTTCGTCCTGAGAACCATCCATTGCGTTCGAAATGGCGCACACCTGAAAGAAAGGCTGTGACGATCGTTTCAGGTCGTATGTTGTCCCATGCCCTGCTGACCAGTTGATGACATCCTGCCTTGTAGGTGCCTGAGATTGCCAGCAGGCGTTGGTGGTCTTGGTTCTCTCATCATCCACTCCACCCAACAGTCTCTGATACCATCCTTGAAAGGTTTGACGAGACTGACGTCGACTGGTTGTGCCAAAGGAGTACAGCCTGCAGGCACAAAGACCAGGTCTACCTGCCGTGCGGCAAGTGATTCTCTGACTTCTGGCGTCCTGTGAGCGTTATAGCAGTCCAGCACAAGGAGGCGACGTTCATCTGCTGGCCCAAGAACACGTTGAATCCAGGTGAGGATGGTGTTCCTTGTCATCCATCCATTTGCTGTGGCACACAACTGCAATTGTCAGGCACTCTCAACTGTAGATGAACGCGAGGTGGAATGCGTCCATTTCTCTCCCGCAAGGTGATAAAAGCTGGAAACTTGGTACCATCAGCTGCTGCCAGGAGTGCCACTGTGAAGCCTCGTTTCTCCGCTTTGGTGCTCTTGATTCGTACTTGCTTGTCGCCTTTTTGGGTTGTTGGTGCGGGACGGCGCATGTCAAAACGCACCATCGTCTGGTCATGTTTAAGATGTTTGACAGTGGGTAGTCATGAAGGTGACGAAGCCGTAGAATGTTGCGACGGAACTGAAGAAGCTGGTCTTCAAAGTCTGCAGGAATCTTTTGGCTGGCAGTGGTTCCTCATCGTGATGAAACCATGTGGCGTTGTTTCCAACGCTTGAGCCACATGTCTGATGCTACAAAACCTTGAACATTCAAAGCACCAGCCAGTTCAACTGCTTTTGTGCTGTAAATCTTTGTTCCTCACCACTCGTCCTTCAGCTCGTTCCTCCTCCAAATATTGCATCACACCTTGATCCACTTCCTCAGATCTCAAAGGCCGACCTCGAGACAACTTTCTTTTGTCCTTCTCTTTTCCGTACTGCTGTTCCAAGATCTCTCTGTTCTCTCTCCATTCTCTTATTCTTTTTCTATCAACAGAAAACTCTCTGGCACATTCTGAAACATTTCCTGCAGCTTCGTTGTCAAGATACCTTAAAGCTTCCAATTTGAATGAAACAGTGTAAGACTTATGCTTCGGCATGGCTGAAAATTCTCGTCTCTTCGATCTAGATCTGATGGGGTGAATGGTTACTCACTCATCTCAAGTCAACATTTTTTGCAATGTGTCATTTCTGCGGTATTGCTTTTTTCCAAAAACAACCGAGAAAAAAACCGAAAGAACCCAAAACAACCGAAAAGAAACGAGAACAATCGAAAAGAAATGAAAACAACTGAATCTTGCTGCACATTTTGTGCGAGAAAGAAGCCTCAGAATATCCAGTCCCAAATGATCCTAAAAATAATGTGTATTATCTTGTGAATAATGCAGCGAATATTGATCGATGACAACAAGGGGAAAAAGTCTATGGACATGACGTTGTTTTATTTCTTCCTGAATCACGAAAGAGTCTGCACTTTCGAGACCAACAAAATAAGGCTAGATTCAATGGGAGTCAAACCGAGTACCGTTCGTTAAAAAAAAAAAAGTGGGTAGTGTGTGTGTGTGTGGTGTGTGTGTGTGTGTGTGTGTGTGTGTGTGTGTGTGTGTGTGTGTGTGTTTGTGTGGTAATGGTGGTGGTGCAAAGTGGGAGATGGGCGTTTGCTAGGTAGTGAGACCTTTACATGACTTCTTGCAGAAAGTGTGGGGTGGGCGTTTATTAGATACTGGGCGTTTGCTAGGGATTATACGGTAAATGCCCACTCACAGAATCCTCATCTGCCTCCTGACCAAAGCAAATGATTCATTTATTCATAACTGGACAGTGTTGTTTGTTTGATTAATCAAGCGACATATACCTGACTGAAGCAAATGATTAATTTATTTATAACAAGACTGTTTTGTTTGTTTGTTTTATTAATCAAGTGACTTTACAACAAACGTACATCACTTCTGAGAACCCGACCTGAAAGACTTTTCATGACTGAAAATTTGGTTGCCCGGAGACTTGGGTTTTCATGCAGTGTGTATGTTTGATGTGGCGACTGAAAAATTGTTGGTGAAAATAACCCAGAAAGTAACTGTAGCTACATTATGATTTCAAGCTTTCTCACATACACAAAAGATATAGTTACAGTGAATTTACTTTTCTTTTCCATGGCTTATGTGAGATTTTTCTATCAGGTATTTAACATCTGTCTTCTTTCTCCTCTTCTTCTTTTTCAATAGTGGTACCATGTCATTTTTACCATATCTTTAATTATAACTGGATAGACAGTAGCAGTTCTCTGGCAGAATAAGCCATACTAGTGAGTATTCAAACTAATCAAAGACATCTATATTTGTATCCTTTCTTGGGATTTTGCTAGTATTGATACTCTTTAAAAATGTGTTACTCTCTGTCTCTCTTTTTATTGTTGTATTATATTTCATCTGATGGCTTGATATTGGAAGTAGATTGGATTAGATTTAGATTTTTATTAATTCCATCCATGAAGGGGAAAAAAAACATGTTTACAGTTAGTTAGTAGTCACACAAGTAGGGTTCCATCATTTTCAGTTGCTTAGTTTCAGTTTGTTTTTTTGCAGTTTGATTTGCATCCATATGAGTCCATATGCACTACAATGTATCTGTTAGGCAAATGCCAAACTGAAATATGACCAACTACCCAAGACAGGCCACAATTAACTTGCCACCAGTACCCGGTGTTTCTCAGCAGCCAGTCATCCTGGTCACTCGGGAATGATGCTGCTTAACTTCAGTGACTGGAGTAAAATTGATGCTTTCAGTACGATACATCATTAGAGAGACCTTTATCAATGTTCAGGAGAAGGATAGGTCTTCTGCAAAATCCATAAGAGCTGAATGTAGATTATCACTGAATAAGAGCCCAGAATTGCGTCTGAACTGCTTGAAGTGTTTGTGCTGTGTGGTTCAGCTTCAGGGGGACCATACCCCCTTTGATCTCCCAGTTGTGTCACCGCCCCAATACCCAACTGGGGTAAAGGGATGTGCTAGTACATTCTCCACTGACAATCAGTGACATGGTTATGGTAAACATCAACAGGATGGGATCTGTTCTAGACACCGACTCACCCCCAATGCTGTGTGTGTAGCTGACCACTGTCCAGTGTTGTTCATCACAGGTTGAATAGGCAGGTGGCCATTTTGCAGACACAGTTGAAATCACAGGGATTTTCTGTACAAGGCTATGCTGTTGCATGAGATCCTCAGAAAAGTGTGGGCAGTTTTTGTGTGGCCTGAGCTCAGCGAGAAGTCATCTAGCAAAGTGCCCATGAGACACTCTGTATGCCTTAGTGCAAGAGAGTGTGTGTGTGTGTGTGTGTGTGTGTGTGTGTGTGTGTGTGTGTGTGTGTGTGTGTGTGTGTGTGAGAGAGAGAGAGAGAGAGAGAGACTGTGTGTGTGTGTGTGTGTGTGTGTGTGTGTGTGTGTGTGTGTGCGTGTGTGTGTGTGTCCCTTCACCTTTCTAACTGCTCCCTTGTCCTGCGCTTCCCCACCCTGTACCTTCTACCCACTGACCAGAGGTCATTGTAGAGGTTCCATTCCCCATTGTGCATTACACAGCCTGGCTTCTTTATGTATTTATTGTCTTTTTTTCTTGTTTGCTTGCTTGCTTGTTTATTAATAAGTTGATTTTCTTTATAGTGAATTAACTTGTTAGGTATTTGGTTGGTTGGTTCATTTGCCATAATTTAACTCATAAGGTAGTTACCCAGTAAGACAGTTATTTTTTTTTTTTCCCCCTTGCGTTAGTCTGTTGTACAGTGTAACAGGACATTTGAATATGTATACTTTTCTTAATTCGCAGTCTGATCAACATAATGTTATTTTGTGTCATCTTTGTAATTTAAAGGTTTATGTCTTAATTGTACATAGCCAGTTACTACTGATGAATTATAAGTCATTAGATTTTATTTTTAAAGGGTTTGAACGTTTGAATTTGTGACAGGAGGAGTTGGCTGGGTCTGTTTGCTGTATGTGTGAACTAAGCCAGATGTTGCATTCATGTTTACTTTAGTATACATGTGATGGTGTGAAAGTGGGTGGGGTAAATGGTTAGTAACTAAGGTTTGTGACACTTTTAAAGTTATGTTTCTGTTCTGACTCATCATGCATACTTTGATCAGAAAAGAACGGCAGGGTGTCCTTGGTTTTGTGTGCATGTGTGTACATAAGTGTGTGTGTGTGTGTGCATGTGTGTACATAAGTGTGTGTGTGTGTGCACGCACGGAAGTGTGTGTGTGTGTGTATGCATGCATGTGTGTGTGTGTGCGCGCCGGCAAGTAATTGTGTGTGTGTGTGTGCATGTGGGTTTCTGTGTGCATTTGTGCATTGGTGAATAATGATTTAGGCCCATTTCACGGTAACTGACATGACATTTAGACATGACATTGCTTCTCTGTGTCCACCTATCAAACTTCTCAGTCTCTTCTCTTATCTTCTCAAAAACTTCTGAAAATTCCTAGGCGCTCGTTAAAGACGGTGAGAGAGCATTTAGTTTTAGTGCACCCACTCTTTGGAATTCTCTTCCTGACAGCTTACGTGACCTGCCCACATTATCTGAATTCAAGTCAAAGTTAGAAACATACTTCTGTAGGAAAGCCTTCTTCAACCATAATATCTAAATGTTGTGTCTGTTATTCTGACCTGACTTTTGTATGTACTGCATGCAAAACTGCATTGTTTATGATCGAACCGACGAACTTGATATGTGCACCTGTGTTGGTAGGTGGGGTGTGTGTGTGTGTGTGTGTGTGTGTGTGTGTGAACACATGTCAGTGCGAGTGTTTGAGTGTGTGTTGAGCACATTGAGTTGATCCCAAGAATTGTGCCTTATAAAATCCATACATTATTATTATTTATGCAAAAGAAAACAAGAAAAAATTCTTCTAACAGGATTCTACCTGTTGGTAACTGACATGACTCACAAAATGCAAATAATTCAACTTAGTTGTCAAACTTTCAAAACTTTCTGAATTGGAAAGCTTCAAAGTATTTTAATGTAGGTAGTTAACAAGTGGTCAAAATGAACATAGTTGATGCATTAATAGTTGTCTTAAATAGACAGTAAGTAATTTGATCATCAATAGATATACTTCTGGTAACTGACATGACAAGTGAATGGTAACTGACATGACACTGTGAGGATCATAGTCCTGGGTTCACTGTTCAGCCTGCCTGGTAAGTTAATACTTTAAAAACAACAAATAACTAGTAACTTTAGGTTTGTCATTGAAAAGGCTTGAAATAGTGGTATAAACCACTACACTAATTATTCTTAAGACCTTTAATATTCTTTGTCTCGTTTAGCTGATTCCTTGCTGTGAATAAATGCCAACGTATTTTGTTTCTGCTGCCTGACAAGCAAGATTTTGTTTCTTCAGGTGCAGGTTTCCCAGTTTCTGTGACAGAAGTCTTACTCCATTGAATTGTGCTGTTCCTTCCAGTTCAGCCTTGATGTGCTCTTCTACATCACTGTCTACTTCACAATATTTGTCATTCAGTCATTCCCCTGACCGCTAGGGTCGTTAGGGGGACGTGATGAGGCAGCCGACGTTTCTCTCCAGGCTCTTCTGTTGGTAAGTGCCATGAGGAGATCTGGCATGGTCATTTTGGTCCAGTCCTTTATATTTTCAGACCAGCTTTTTCTCTGCCATCCTTGTCTGCATCCTCCTTCAAACGGTACGTTGAAGGATGGTTTTGGAGAGGGTGTTTTGACGAATGACGTGGCCAAACCATGCCATCTTCTGTCATTTGACTGTTGCCAGAAGTAGTTCGTGGGGCCCAACTAGTGGTGACCAGGTTCTGCACATAATCATTGGTCATGTGTTCTTTTTAGGAGATACGGAGTAGTTTCCTCAGGCACCTGGTCTCAAACGCCTGGATTCTTCTTTCTGTTTTGGCCATCAGTGTCCATGTCTCACAACCATATAACAGGATGGAGACCACTACTCCGGCTCTACAACATTTGTCACATTCCCTTAAAAGCATCTTTCAGTTTTGACTTGACAGTTGACAGACAGCTGCATCGAGAAGTTCCTCTTCAAGGGTGATATCCTTATTTGTTTTCCTCAGACCTCCAAGCAAAAGTGTAAAATTTTCATGATACACGCAGCAACAGAGATTGTGTGATCCTTGTCAGAACAAATGCTAGCATGTGGTGGTCGGAATGAAGCGAATTTGCTTTTTCCTATCTTCATTGTCATTTTCTTGCTTGAAAAGTAGTGGGCATCCATCACATTTTTTTTGTACCTGACATTTTTTCATCTTGAACCACAGTGACAAAGTCCTTTCTGCCTGACATTTGTCTGGAAATGTCATCACGTTCATAGAACTTGTGAATCATGTCTGCAATATCAGGTGGGAAAATGCATCTTATTGCCTTTGGTTTGTCAACTGGTATGCATTGCTTACTGACAAGTTTGAATCACTGCACTTCTTCTTCTTGGTGTAGTTGAAAGTGCTTTGATGACTTTTTTCATCGCTTTTCCAACAGCCTATTGAGTTGAAAATGCATGAGTAGTTGAAGGCAATTTTTCAATCTTGTTGGCCATTTTTGTGTTCCAAAGTTGTTGTTGAATGATGGTGTTCTTTCGTTGCTCCTCATTGCGATGAGTTGGGGACCAGTTTTTCCTGCGTTCTGCCTGTTGTAGTCAGTTCCTTTCTCTCACTGCAGCTCGCTATACCTCCAACATTTTGTTCGCAGTATCTCTGCATTTCATTTTCGGTGACATCACCATGATGGCATATCTGTGAAATAGAAAATATGACAGATATAAGCAACACATAACAAAAGTAAACATAACCCTCAAACACATGCTGCGCGTATATGCACGCACACACACACACACACACACACACACACACACACACACACACACACACACACACACACACACACACACACATTTGTACACACGCATATGCACATGCACAAAAGGAAGCAAATTTTTTCTACCACTAGTCACTGCAATCATTCTCTCTCTCTCTCTCTCTGTCATTGACATATCACATGCAAAAATACATGCATATACAGTCCCACATGGATACACACATGAAAATATATACACATACACATAGGCTGTCACACATTATTTCATGCTGTAAAAAGATTATGCAAAATTAGTAAAGACAAATTGAAACAGAATGTCTTTTAAAGGCAGTTGTCAAGTCCGTTACCTCAGTCATGTCAGTGACTGTCATGTGAGTTATCTTATTGTAGCCAACAATGCAGGAAAATTTTAACTTTCAGTGTTTCCTTTGCATTAGACAGCGACAGAGGCAGAAAGTACAAAAATGTCTTTGTCTTAATCCATTTCTTTTATAATGAAAAGTAACTGACATGACACATTTTCTGACCGTTCTTCTCCATCATGTTCTGTAAAGTCTAGAATGGCAAATCTGTTAATATGTAGTGAGAAATGACAATGAAATGTTTATGTAAGTAATCAAAAGAAGAAAACTTACCTGCAAGATCAGAAGAACTTTGATGGAACAGGACTTTGCTATTGCATTGGTGCAAAGCCTGTGGTCTCTGTCAGACATCAAAATTCAAGATAGTGGCCAGGTCACATAATCATGTCAAGATAATTGACCCATGTTGTTTTTTGAAATTCAGTTATTTTCCTTTATGAATACAAGGGTGGGAGCAGAAAACCATGGCTATACTGAGGCCGCTTAGGCCCCCAGTGTGGGGTGCAGAGGCAACGCCGTGCTGGGGCATTGACTCCAGACACTGAAGAAAGTTGGTCTTACCAAGATACTTTAATGGCTTCTCCCTTAAAAACAAAGTAATAATAAGTTCTACACAAAAAGACTCCAAATATGACAAAATATGACTTACGGCTTAAATGTAAAATTCAAAATGTTATGCCAAGTACTTAGAATACATCTTAAATTCAGTTAACCATCAAAACAAAATAAGATGCAATGCTTAAATATTACTCACCAGTGATGTTAATAGAAGATAATGGCCAAATTTCAGTCACTCAATCTATAAGCTCAAGAATGAGGATTCCTGTTTTTTTTTTTTTTTTTTTAAGTCTTACATGGCTTAAATTCAGCAGAATCAATGTCTGAACTAGCACTGGATTGGAACAAACACTGAGCAAAATCAAAAGCTGCAGTGGGCCAAGTCTAACAATAGAATTCAGTGGCTGGTGGCTCTGGGGCATCTGAAAAATGAAAGTCAATGGTTAGAGTGGGTGAACCTGGAAGCAATAAATCAGTAACCCCAACTGAACAGATCTTGATAAGAAAATCAGTGGCTTCAATCAGTGAACTTGTAAAAGCCTATATGCTAAAGCAGCCAGGTGAGTATGGAACTGGAAAAATTAGTGGCTGCAGTGAGGCGAAATCACGGTAACAGAAGTCAGTGACAGCAGTGGGGTCAGCTTTTCAATGACTACGGTGGGGCGATTCTTGGAAACAGAAATCAGAGGGATCAGTTTTTTTTTTTAAACCTACATTGGGGCGAGTCTTTGAAGCAAGTCAGTGACTGCATCAAGACCATTTGACTTGTATATAAGCTTCCGACTGCACTTTATACACCAAGCAGTGCCCACTTCATTTGTTTTTCCGCAGCACTTTCGGAACGGACAATTCAATTCGTCCGTCTCATCCCTCCATTCATTTCTTCACTTGTTTTTCTTCAGGTCATTGTCGATCTTCCGTGCCTCTGCTTCATCGTTAATTGGCTCCATTTTTGACAAGTATAAAACGCAATGACATGGTCTTCACGCATTGGAAAGAAGATTGGGGATTTCAAATACGAGTGGCGCGAAAACCTGAATCGGAACACGGAACGGGCAGGGGGGGGGGGGGGGGGGGGGGGGGCAGGGAAAAAAAAAAAGGAAATGAGCTGAACAGAATTCTGTAGCAATACAGAAGGTCTCCCACCACTGTGAATAAACAATTTGGAAGAAGAAACAGTCAAGTCTGAAAAGCTGTCATTTGGTTTACATTTGTGTGGAATGACCCTTTATTGACACTGCTGTTAATACATATTCCTTCAGATGCTTTTGCTTACTCTGTTGAACTTACAACTCTGGTTCTGGCACAGAGGATAATCTCACAATCTACAAGGAGGGACTTTCTGGTTCTGTCGGATTCACTGTCAGCTTTGCAGGCCATAGCTGGCCGCAATCTCCATCACCCCGAACTTCTCCACTTCTTTGAACTTCTTACCAGGTTGAAAGTGGAGGGTTACAACGTTGTTCTGGCTTAGGTTCCCGGTCATGTTGGCATCGGAGGGAATGAAATGGCTGATCACCTGGCCAAGAATGCCACAACAGGAAAATTGTCCAACATATATATCCCCCGCTCAGATCTGAAACCCAAAATTAACGATTATGTCAGAGACCTCTGGCAGGAGGATTTGAAAACACAGACGGATAACAAACTCTTTCAGATCCGACCAGAGTTTAAGAGTTCCTCTCATCTACGTCTGGCGGTCGTAAAGAAGAAACAGTTCTGTGCCGGCTGCACACCGCCATTCGTATTTTACCCATTCATACCTTTTAAAGAGTGAAGAAACTCCATGGTGCATTCCATGTCATGTGCCACTCACAATGAAACATGTTCTTTTAGAGTGTTGGGACTTGCATGATGTGAGACACAAACATGTTACAGCAGATTCCATAAAACCTTGTTCAGAGATGTTCCACCTGACACAATCTTTGAGTTCTTGAAAGAGATTAACATTTTTCATCGGATCTGAGATTTTACAGTGGAAAGAGATTTTTAACAAAACTTTCGGATTTTTTTTCGATGTATTTTAGGTGGGCTGGGCTATAGCAACATTATTTTATATCTTATTGACATCAGCTTTTTGCTTGTTTTATGGAAGACACACGCACACACACACGCACACACACACACACACACACACACACACACACACACACACACACACACACACACACACACACACACACACACTGTTCAATGTGCTGTAAACTGCACTAAAGCTAGTTATCTAATTAAATGTGCAAGTAGCATTAAAGCATAAATGAAATGAGAAGAGTGCATCAAACCAGCAACAGAAGTTAAAGCAAGAAACAGTATTGTTTAGTTTGTTTAATTTAATTGATCTATTTCCTTTTTTTCCCATCAGTTTGTTTTGCTCAAGAGCTGGACTTGTCTTTTGATTTTGAAATATGATTTTCTATTTCAGTCTTTGCATTTTGTTTAATAACTTAGATATCACTTTTGACAACCCTGAGATGGCTAATTTGATTTTCTATTTCAGTCTTTGCATTATGTTTAATAATTTACATATCACTTTTGACAACCCTGAGATGGCTACTGTGATTGGTAGACTATGAGCAGTTGTTTATTCACAGGGCACTTGTCCTATTTTTGTTGTGTGTCATTCATACTCCTGATACTGTTAAATGTATCAGCTTGTTAGTTCATTCTTTAAACCGTTTTATTCCTGCAGGGAAAAAAAAATAATTGCCAAGAATTGTTTTGTTTTTGTGAACTTAAAAACACACACACAAACACACACACAGAGAACTTAAAACACACGCACACACACTCACACACACACTCACACACACAGACACACACACACACACACACACACACACACACACACACACACACACACACACACACACACACACACACACTCTCTCTCTCTCTTTTCTCTCTCTCTCTCTCTTGTCTCTCTCTCTCTCTCTCTCTCTCTCTCTCTCTCTAAAGTCTAAAGTGAGAGAGGGAGATATGGACAGAGAAGGAGTGATTTATGAATTTGCAGAAGAGCATTAGTAAGCTGTGATGAATGAACGAAACTTTACAAACATGATTAAACTGATGAAACATTAATACTTCCCATTGCAAATACATATCTTTTCCCCATAATACACCAGTTGGTGTGTCTAAGTACTGTAGGCGCAGTTTTTGGTATTCAAGTTGACTCTTTTAGAAACAAAACCACAGAGGCAGTATGTTTGCTGTTTTTTTTCTGTTTCAGTTGTGAAGCTCTCTTCATTTTCTGGAGGCAGGAGGGTACATTTGCCAACCACAGAAGATGTTGCGACCACGCATTCCTGTATGGCAACGTCGACTTGGCACCCCAAACATGAACGGGAATCCAGGTATGAAACCCCGGGGTTTACTTGACACCCCTAGGGGACCATCACCACGAACCCCTTATGACCGTCCGCAAGTAAGGCCTCAGGGGATGGGAGAGGAGGGTGCCCAGTCCAGTTTAAACTTGTTGAACATGATATCCAGTGCCCAGCAAGAGCTCCAGAAGCAGCGCGAGATGCTCCTGAAAAGGATGAAAAACGAGAACCCCAATCTGGATGTGAGCAAACTGCCTGGCCTGCTGGGCGAGCCCAGTGGCGGTAGTCCAGGCGGGAACCCCATGCAGGGAAAGCAGTTAAATGTGGGCAACATGGGAAACCAGTTTGTTGGGAAGCAGGGTTTGTTGGGAGAGAGACCGTTCAATGGGCCCAACCCGCAGGCCCCCGGCCAAAAGGGGACCCAGACCGCAAACACCTGCCAACAACATTCGCCCTCTCATGAGTACACCAGTCAGGCCTATGGGCGGGCCAGGCAGTGCTGGTCCCCAGGGTCCTGGCGGGGGACCAGTGGGAGGTGGACCTCGAATGCCGGGACCTGGCCCACGGGGTCCCATGGGGAGAGGCCAGGGAGATGGTCCTTCAGGGATGATGAACAGGCAAATGGGGGGTCCCCAGGGGATGAACAGTCGATTCCCTGGACCCAAGGGGGCTCTGGAATATTGGGCAGTGGCCCACAAAACCAGATGGGGGGCATGAATCAGGGATCAATGATGGGTTCAGGGGGATCTGGCCCTGGAAGTGGGGGAATGGGTGTTCCGAGAGGGCCGGTGGGGGGTGCAGGTTTGATGGGCAGTGGACCAAGAGGGCCCCAAGGAGGGTCAGGAAGAGGACTTGTGGATAGCACGGGACTGCTGGGAGATGGGCCAGGAGGACCTTCAGGCAACACAGGACAGATGGGTCGAGGAAACCAGGGAGGCTAGGTGGAATGGACAGTTCTTGGAAAGCACAGTCACAGTTTGGAGGAGGAGGAGGAGGATCTAACCAATTTGGAGGAGGCGGCTCTGGGCAGTTTGGAGGCAGCTCTGGGCAGTTCGGAGGCAGCTCTGGGCAGTTCGGAGGAGGTGGATCTGGGCAGTTCGGAGGAGGTGGATCTGGGCAGTTTGGAGGAGGCGGATCTGGGCAGTTTGGAGGAGGTGGATCTGGGCAGTTCAGAGGAGGCGGATCCGGGCAGTTCGGAGGAGGAGGCGGATCCGGGCAGTTTGGAGGAGGTGGCTCTGGCCAGTTCGGAGGGGTAACTGGGCAGTTTGGATCAGGGCAGCAGGGAGGGGGATCTGGACAGTACGGAGGGGGATCTGGGCAGGTTGGAGGAAGTTCTGGCAGTTTGGAGGAAGTACTGGGGCAGTACGGAGGAAGTTCTGGGCAGTACGGGGGAGGCTCTGGGCAGTACGGAGGAAGTTCTGGGCAGCACGGGGGAAGCTCTGGGCAGTTTGGAGGAGGATCCGGACAGTATGGAGGGAGGATCTGGCCAGTATGGGGGAGGATCTGGTCAGTATGGGGGAGGCGGGGCAGGCCTGAGAGACTCCTACAGCACCTCCCAGGGATCAGCCTTTTCACACTCACAGGGACAAATGAACCAGTCTTCAAACATGAGCCAGTCACGAAGCTGGGATCAGCAAGGCAGCCAGTCAGGCTGGCAGAGCTGGGGCAGTGCAAGGGAAAACGAGCAGCTATAGTGACAGTCAGTACAGCCAGGCACAGCAGAGCAGTGGCCTGGGCCAGTACAGTTACGGCATGAACCAGCAGAGTTACTACTGAGACTGAAGATCTGGCCTTGTTTCATTACAGTATCTTCTTCATACCAGCCCGCAGCTTTGGTGGATCGCAATGTACTTGAAATGGTTGTATGGTCGGTGTCATGTGTTGCTGTTTGTTTGGTGACACTTGTGTACACAGTTTTTTTTTCTCTTTTTTTTTTCTTTTTTTTCTTTTTTGTATATCGAGACATGATCAAGACAGCTGACATGTTTTTAAGAACAGTATGACTGATATTGGAAACTTGTTTGAATGCAGATGCCTAGAATCACCCACCTTATATGTTTTGGGAATGGGTGGGGAGGGGGGGACGGGGGTATGATTTAAAAGAACGGAGGCAAACTTTTTTTTTCCCCTTTTTAAAATATCAGATCATATGCATTGGTTTTATTTGATTTGTAGTCATTTGGGTTCTTTTTTATTTCTGTTGTTATCGATCTATCACATGCGTGCATCACATGGTCGTCTTGCCTTCAGTAGTCAGTATTTTCTGATTGTGGACAGTTTGGGTTAAAAGAAAGTTGCTCACAGTGGTTGGTCTGTCTTCTCATCCCGAACTTATCTGTCATTAATGCTGTTTTTCACACATTCTGTTACCTCCTGTCTGCAAACGTTGTGTTTCATACTCAGACATGTTCTAGTATTAGTTGTTTTAAATGGTACAGTTTTTTTTTTTTTTTTTAAAGAGTTGGGATATGGGATATTTTTGCCTTTCAGTTGATGTTTTCTCTAAGCGCTACTTTTTTTATTTATTTTTTTTTTTTAACAGCAGCAACAACAGCACTATTAAGTTTGAATTTGTAGAAATGACGGAATATATTTTAGCTAGTCAGAGATTTGTCTGGTTCCACTATGATCAAGAGAGAAAGTGGAAAATAGTATTACAAAATGTTCTTTTTTTTTTTTTTTTTTTTTTTTATTTTTTTTTTTTTGACTAACAGAGGGCGTTACCTGATCTGGTTTTGTTAGCTGTTGTGATATAGATATATATTTAAAAAAAAAAATCAGGTGTGAAGTTTCTGTCACATAATTCCAAACATTTGAGAGCTCACACATCATTTT
>JADBJO010004495.1:130000-135000 GCA_016801955.1 Conus betulinus
TGTGTGTGTGTGTGTGTGTGAATGAGTGAGTGTGTGTGTGTGTGTGTGTGTGTGTGTGTGTGTGTGTGTGTGTGTGTGTGTGTGTGTGAGAGAGAGAGAGAGAGAGAGAGAGAGGTGTGTGTGTGTGTGTGTGTGTGTGTGTGTGTGTGTGTTTTAAATCTTGAAAAAAAGGAGAGGAGATGATGCCCTAGAAAGGGGGAAAGAATAGGAAGAACATCCAGTGGCCAATTACTTACTTTACCCCAATATTGAAATAGAATGAAAACATTCTACATTCATCAAACCCAATACTGTACACAGGAAGACTCCAAAGGTATCCCAAAGAGAGAATGTGCAAAGCCATAGAATGTGTATGTGTGTGAGCTGATCTATAAATTTATGCAGCAGGGAAAGATTGTGTGAGTGTGTCTGAAGTATGCGTGTGTTTGCGCTTAGTGCATCACATATTCTTCAGATGTTGGTGGACATAATTTTTCTGTGATAAGATGCACACGTTGAATCAGTTTACCCAACCAAAACGTTATGACGGCGTACTTAGCCATCTGTTACAATTATTGTCACAAAGACAGAATGTGTGTGCACTGGTTATTCAGTGATCTAATGCAAGTAGTCTGAGCATTTGTAGTGTGTGTGTGTGTGTGTGTGTGTGTGTGTGTGTGTGTCTGTGTGTGTGTGTGTATGTGTGTGTGTGTGTGTGTGTGTGTGTGTGTGTGTGTGTGTGTGTGTGTGTGTGTGTGTGTGTGTGTGTGTGTGTGCACACCTCAAATTCATGCATGTTTTCATGAGCAGGCACCTTCAATAACATAAAAAAAAAAGGAAGAGTACATGGAGTTCATTTTGAACTTGTAGGAAATTCAAAAAGTTTTTTGAGTAAAACAACTAGTTTCACAAGTCTCAGCGTTCCTTTACGTTACCTTTCACGTCACAGCATCCCTGTACAGGAAGGACTGAGGAATGGACTTTCATTTATTCATGAATACTGTGAAAGGAAGTGTGTGTGTGTGTGTGTGTGTGTGTGTGTGTGTGTGTGTGTGTGTGTGTGTGTGTGCAAAATATACCTACTCCATGACTCTGATCATGCATACTGTGAAAGGAAGTGTAAGTGTGTGTATTTGTGTGTGTATGCATCAGTGTGTGTGTGTGTGTGTGTGTGTGTGCGCGCTCACGCACGTGTGAGCTACAACTACTCCATGACTTGCATCATGCATACTGTGAAAGGAAGTGTGTGTGTGTGTGTGTGTGTGTGTGTGTGTGTGTGTGTGTGCGTGCGTGTGTGTGCGTGCGTGTGTGTGAGAGAGTTTGCAAAACCATGAGAAAATTTTCCTTAAAAGATGTATGATTTTGGTAGTGGATGGGTGAATGCGCAATAAATGTGTGTCAGTAAGTGTGTGTGTGTGAGTGAGTGTGTGTGTATGTGTGTGTGTGTGTGTGTGTGTGTGTGTGTGTGTGTGCGTGTGTGAATGCGCACGCAGGCATATATGCACGAGCATGCATGTGAGTGTGCCTGTCTACATACACGAGTTATCCAAATAAATGAATTGAGTGTCGTAAGCTTCACACAAGAACATAGACATGGGATAAACAAACAATATAAACGCTACAAAGAACTGCAAGTGTATACTGTGAAAACTGTGTGAGGCCACATGTTTCTACATGAGCCACAAAGGAATGAAGATGATGAGTGAGCTGCAACACAAAGTGAAAATCAGTCATTTTAACACAATACACAAATTTGGTTAAGATGATGTGCATGTGCATGGGGTACAAGTGTGTATGTGTGTGAATGTGTGCACATGTGTGATCAATGTATTTATGCATCTGTGATTTTGCGTGTGAATGCGAAGAGTTGATAATATGCACATGATACTTCTGAATCAGATAATGCATGCACGCGCGCGCGCGCGCACACACACACACACACACACATACACACACACACACCACACACACACACACACACACACACACACACACACACACACACACCACACACACACACACACACACACAAACACCACCACCAACATACACACACACACACACACACACACACACACACACACACACACACACACACACACACGAACACACATGATCTACAACTTCAGTTTCACTGGCAATACCAAACTCGCTGATCAGCAGTTCCATCTTCTTATCTACATATCAGTTATCACCCTGTTGGTGGTTGGTCTGCAAGTTCATCATGGTTTTCTATGAAACACAACCTCTCATGGTACAACTTTGCTATCATTGTCTGCAAAGTACACCTCAACCACAACTAAATCATGCTTTTTTTTTTTCATTGAAGCGTAACACATCTACATGTTTACAACTTTTGTAGTCAGTTACTTGCAAAATGCATCTACAAGCTAATCTTGAATTTCTATACAACACAGCTTGTCATCCACAAATTAATCATGACTTTTACAAGTACATCCTCTTGTTCACTGTTTACATCTTGCATCCTCTCATTCACAATTTAATCGTGGATTTCTTTCAAGTTCATCCTGTCATCCACAATTTAATCATTTTCTGCAAAACACGTCTTGTCTACTGCTTGAAACCTGGTTTATACAAAATGCGTCCACATCATGTTCATAGTTTCTGGTACAACTCGGTCTGTCTTACATGACTTAGGTATGGTTGTTTAGAATACACATGCTCTGGACCATAATAAATGGTTTTTCTTCAAAACACATGATACACTCATCACCATCTTCAACAGTTTTCTACTACAAACATATCTACATGTGCTGTAATTGTTACTTTCCTTACATCTCATTCAAAACCCAGCCATGACTGTCCACAAAACAGATCCACAAATTAAATTTGATTTTTATGCAATGGACCAATGTCATCCACAACTTTATCATGGCTTTCTACAAAAACATCTTCTTATCCTGAATCATGGTTTACAACAAATCCAAATTCTTTCCTACATTTTTTTTTTAAAACAAAGCACCTACACCAGAAATTAAGGCTTGCTGTTCCATACATACTCTTGACACAATTTAATCTTGGCTTTCTACGAAACTTGTTCTGTCATCCCCAATTTAAGACTTGTTTTTTAACAAAGTACATCTCAAAAGTCAAATGCTAAAACCCATTCACAACTTAACCTACAAACTTGTTCACAACTTAATCATAGTTTGTTTTTTTATGGAACACAATCTCTCGCACACAACTCTGTATGTCTGTCTGTCTGTCTGTCTGTCTCTCTCTCTCTCTGGTCTTTTGAACAAGTTCTCTTCTCTTGTCCATAATTATGATTTTCTACTGGGTAATCCTTTGATGGATAATGTTGAATGGTCTACTACAAAACTTACGTACAACCTGATCTTGGGTTTTATGTTCATCACAGTCATCCTGTCATGCACGACTCAACCATGGCTTGGTGCAAAACACAACCACATATTACACATGACTTTTTATACAACACAGTCTGTCTTCCACAACTTACTTATGGCTTTCTGCAAAACATGTCATCTCGTCCACAATCGTGCTTCTCCATGAAAATCTTCCGTCTGCCTCTTAAAAGTGGTGGTCTACAAAATGCATATACAAAGTGATCATGGCTTGCTGTATGACACATTTTCACATCCACACTTAATAGTGATTTTTTACAAGACACATTCTTTCATCTGCATTTCTGTTACAGGTTTCTAAGAAATACAGCCTCTTCTACAACTAATTGTGGTTTATATCAAAACATCAAAAACTGTGTTTTTTTTGTTTTGTTATTTAGCGTTTCCAGAAAATCATTCTATCCACAAGTTAATTTAACAACATCCACAAAATTTCTTGTCTACACAACGGATCCTGTCAGAAGTCATTTGTGGCTTTGTATGAAATATCTTATCAACTGAAATCTTTCAGCTGCACTTTGTAATTATGGGTCTCTTTATAAAACGCACTCTTTCATCTGCCATTTATTGAAGTTTACAAAGCACATCCTTAACAGTTTAGTGATAGCTGTCTTCTTGTTTTGGCTGGGTGGTTTTGAGATGAGTGTTAGACCGCGAGTATGGTTGTTCCACTTCCCATCAGGAATGTAGATGAAACTTATGGGTATATGATGCATAATGTTATGTTAGTTCTTTGTGTGATGTTCTTTTGTGAGTAAGTCTTGTTTTTAATTTTTGTACAAATGCTAAAGAGTATCATATATACTTAACACATGTATTCTCTGTGTAAGGTTCCGTAGTAATTTGTCTCATGTTTGATTTTTGCTCTACCGCTGTTATATTTAGTGAGCTGGTTGGTTTGAAGATAGGGTTAGTCAAGTTATGCGTATGAAAAATATTTCTGTAGAAATGTCCCAACAGGTCTTTGATTCTTGAAATCCATCCACAGTTGTTTTTAGATCACAAAGGATACAGTCATCTCTGTGTGTGGTATTTTCCCTTTGTCTTTTTTTTTTTTTTTTTTTTGAAGTATGTATTCTCCAGGGGAGTGTGACAGATGAAATGACAATTGTGGTCAGAAGGTAAGTCCATGAAAACATTGAACATCATGTCTTGTCTTTTCATTTTGGGTACACATCACACAGTCCTGTATATAAATTGAACTTTTTTTTTTAATGGATACATTCACAGCAGTAGTTACACCAAATATATAATTAGGAAACTATGAACTGAATAGTAGAGGAAAATATAGTGTAGGTAATTAGTGCCCCTCGGTTGAAAGACTTGACAAAGTGAAGGAAATATGGTATAAAAGTGAGATGGATGAGTAATCACAACTTTTGGGGGATAGCCTGCCGGGAAAATATGATTTCCTTCTGGAGTTGGTTGCATCTTGCACCAGCCATGCTGCTTACCTGGTAGCAGTTCAGTAATTACGTAAGATAAAATAATGTTGCTTATAGCCCATAGTAATTACAAATGATAGATACTGGACAGTCAATTCACTGCATTTCATACGCTTGACTGCACATATGTATAATATTATGTATGGACATAATGCGTCCTTGTGTGTGTGTGTGTGTGTGTGTGTGTGTG
>JADBJO010004495.1:140000-185000 GCA_016801955.1 Conus betulinus
CACGGGTACTCCCCCCTAGTCCACGAGGAGGGAACCTTTCTGAGCCTCACGAGCCCATCCCACCAGCGTCGTGCCTCAATGGAGGGGACATTGGGTCCATTTTCACGGGAGAATCGCTTGCCTAATCTGCTGGTCCACTTTAATGGGGTCTCCATGGAGACAGTGCCATCCTCTGCCTGGCGGCTCCTTGCCACTGGCCAATCCAGTTCTTGACTATCGTAACTTGTCACATGTGACCCTGGCTGATTTGGATCGTCTGGCTAGGTTTAGCGTATTGGAAGCTTTCTTAGGCTTCGTGTTGGAACCTTTCTCTCACAAGCCTGACATGGTCTACCGGGCTGCTCCCCAGTTCCCCACTTTTGGCATGGTCCATGTTGGCGCCAGTTCTTGATCCTTCTCAGTAGTCATCTTTTGTCCGGCATTACGGGTCTAGCTCATCATCACACACAGCCAAGTTTCACTTCAGCATTCTGCTGGAAGGGCATGATTTTGCAAAGTTCTAACCTGTCTGCCCAGCAGCAGGTCACACTCTGAGTAATCCCAGACTCCTCAGTCACTATTTGGGGACTGTGCTGCTTTGTGACTGATGGCGCGCGGAGACGATGCCAGGCAGCCTACAATGTTGTCATCCTCTTGCAAGGACATCCTCCCCCCCCCCCCCCCCCCCCCCCCCCCCCCCCCCCCCCCCCCCCCCCCCCCCCCCCCCCCCCCCCCCCCCCCCCCCCCCCCCCCCCCCACACACACACACACACACTTCCACCACTTCACCCTATCTCTACTCTCCACCGACGCATCGAGCTCCTCGGAATATCCCTCACCAGCCACCCCGTGGAGAGTGCCAGACAGCAATTCCAGCAGAAGCAGCAACCATTTCAACCTGCTGCTCAGAACCAGCCTTTGGGCGAACGGCCGAAGAGTAAGGCCCTGAACTGACTGCCTGCTCTCCCAGCATCTTCAGTCACGCAGTCATACAGGCCAGCCGTCCACACGCTGTCCCCAGAGCTGGCGCAACCTGGTCTTCAACAGATGGACTCGATGCTGGAGAACAGATACCTGCTTCCTTGGACGGGCACTGGAACCACGACCATCACCGTGCCCTCCTAACCTTCCCATCCTACGTTTCTCCTTCGCCCTTCCTGTCGGATGCAACTTTCCCTTCCTGTGCACTTCCAATCAGAAAAGCGTTCTCTAGAGGAAGATGGCCCAATTTCTTCAGAAGGTGGTGGTCACGCAGTTCTCAGACCAAAGTCCTCGCCCAGTTCCTTCAGACGGCGGTGGGTCACGCAACTCTCAGACCAAAGTCATCGCCCAATTCTTTCAGACGGCGGTGGTCACGCAACTCTCAGACCAAAGTCATCGCCCAATTCCTTCAGACGGCGGTGGTCACGCAACTCTCAGACCAAAGTCCTCGCCCAATTCCTTCAGACGGCGGTGGTCACGCAGTTCTCAGACCAAAGTCCTCGCCCAATTCCTTCAGACGGCCGTGGTCACGCAACTCTCAGACCAAAGTCCTCGCCCATTCCTTCTTTCAGAGGCCGTGGTCACGCAACTCTCAGACCAAAGTCCTCGCCCAATTCCTTCAGACGGCGGTGGTCACACAACTCTCAGACCAAAGTCATCGCCCAATTCCTTAAGACGGCGGTTTCTGGGTTTCTATAGTCGCATTTCCGTTGTTTCCCCAAGTGCTCTCCAAGAGTGATGGCCCATCTTGGATCAGTCTGTCCTTCTCAGTGAATTCTAACGAAAATTCAAATTCAGAATTGATTCCCAGTTCCAGATCAGGAAGTCCAAACGAGGCATTATCAATCGACTTCAAAGACGTCTACTTTCAAATCCCCGTCCGCTCTTCATACAGGTGTGTTATCGTAGGTTCGTCTAGAGAGGCAGGTATATAGCAGTTCTGTACATTTCTTCATACTTACTATACACTTCATACGTTCCCTTTCAGCAAGGCAGTCTGGGAGATGGCATCCATGGCCTGGCTAGATTCCATTTGCCCTCACTGTTCCATCCGGGTGGTAGCTACCCTAGTTGAAGTCTGTGCGCCCAGTAAGGAAACCCCAAGTCTGTTCTCAGCTTGGTTTCGTCATCATCAGCAGAAAAGGCATTTTCCGTGAATCAGTCGTTTTGACAACCAGGGATTTTTTTTTCCGCATACGCAGGCTGATACTCGTGCGGACACTCCCTGTATAGACAGGCAAGGATTAATTACATCTACCCAACAAAGGGATTTGGAGTTTTTGTGTTTATGACCGTTTTATCCCGCCATTAAGGCAGGCAAACTCCAACTTCGGGGAAGGTGCATGCTATGTGTAACGTGTCAACCATACAATGGCCAAACTGGCCTTCTCTTCCGAAAATTGGTGATGGGATTTTAGTGTGTGCAAGATGTTACGCGTGCGTTCACACACGGAACCTCGGTTTATAGTCTCATTCGGACTGTATGGGAAATGGAGACAGAACCAATGTAAACTCCGAGGGAAAAATCCCCCTTTACGCCCCGATGGAGATTCGAACCCGCAACTCCAGGATCATCAAGATTACGAGTCCGGCACCCACCACTGAGCCATTCCGGCTCCCCGACATCCAGGGAATAAGATTTGACATGCTGTCCATTACAGTTTTGTTAAGAGTAGACTACAGCTGTCCCCTCTGTAGTCCGCTGCTCTCGCCACATGAGAGCGCTTAGTCATATTTTGCCTCCACATGTCTCTAAACCATTCTTCTGGAACTAGTGCTTAAGAGCCTTCTTCAGAGCTCTCAGGCACCAGTGATCCCGACAGATCCTGCCGTAGGAAACTTCTATCTCTTTGAGGTATGGGTTTGAATGGGACATGGCAGCCCGGCATCTGTGTCCTCCCCCACCATCCCCATCTCGCTCCAGACCCAGTAGATGGATGCATGGATGCATCAAATTCAATCTGGGGAGGGGGGGGGGGGGGGGGTATTATATATGAGCTCTCGCAGTGTCTCTAGAGATTTTATTCCCGGAGGAGGCCAAGCGGCACACTGATGTTCTGAACGGCATGCAGCCTGCTGGTCACTTTCTCTGCTGTCGCAGGAAGCTTCCGACAACGTTGTGTTCGCCTGCTATGCACCACATCACAATTATGTGCTATGTGAACAAAAGCGGAATGGGATCGTAGGGGGGGCTGCTCTCCCTTCCGATTGAGGCTCTCCTTTGCTGGTATCGCGGTCAAATGGTCACCCCCCCTATGGCCAGGCAAATCATAAGGTCGCTCCGAGAGCTAAATGACTTCCTTAACACGTCAAGCACAGTCTCTTAGGATATTGCATTCCGCAAGGAGGCCTCTGACTCCTTGCTGTTCTTACCAGAGAACCAGACTCCAGGGTACCCTACTTTTTCTTCCCATCAGGACCCCCCCCCCCCCCCCCCCTCTCTCTCTCTCTCTCTCTCTCTCTCTCAAACATTTTCTTTTAGATTGTTGGGACTTGCACGATGTGAAACATAAACACTTTACAGCAGACTCCATGAAATCCCTGTTCAGAGATGTCGTACTGTCGTGATCTTTGAGTTTCTGAAAGAGATTAACATTTTTTTCATCGGATCTAAGATTTTACGGAAGAAAGATTTCTAACGAAGTTTCTGGTGTGTTTTTAAAAGATGCATTTTAAAAGAGATGTTTTTTTTTTTTTTTAATGACTTGTGAGTTGATTTTAACGCGGTGACAGCCCTGATATGGCCCTTTGCGGTCGGCTGGGCTGTTAGCAACATTTACCTTACCTTACCTCCAGGATTCTGATCAGTTAAGATGTGGAATACTTCGAGCCTTGCCCATTCCAGAGTTGTTTTTTTTTCTCCTGACGGGAACGGCCTAAACACAGGTGTTCTCTCAACATTGCCCTCCCATTTCTCTCGGTGAGAATATCAGCCAGAAGACACTGCTCACAGGGACCACCTGGATTTCCCACACCATCTAAGGGGCATGCAGGCAGGCTGAATGCAACAATTCCATCTTGAGACCCGGAGCACACGAAACCAGAACCATTTGCCAGTTGGGTACCATTTCAGCACTTGGTGTCTCCAACTGACCTTTTTCTTGAGGCAACCTTGTGCTCGGAACATCAAGCATTATCCCCAGGATTTCTGAATAACACGGCTGATGATACAAAGGGAATTCTGTTATTATGGCTACCACAGCCATCGGCTAATTCAGCGGCCTCAGCACTTAGCTTGCCTCCTGGCTACCGTTGAGGCATACCCCCCCACCCCCTACCCCCCCCCCCCCCCCCCCCCCCCCCTTTTTTTTCTTGAATTCTGCATCTTGTGATGTGATACAGTACTTGAAGGGATTCCTGATTAAATGGCTGATGACACGAAGGGATTTCTACCATCAAAGCAGACAATACATACACACCTCGCCATACTTTGAATTCTGCTAGTTTGACATAACACAGTACTCTTTAGGCCAAAATTGGGAGGTTCCAATCTTACGAACCTCTTTGGCTAAATATAGTCATCATTCCAAAGTCTAATTCCGGCTTGCATGTTCTCCCGAGCTACTTTCGCTTTAGTCTCAAGTGTGTTTTGTTGTTGTTGCTTTTCTTTTTCTTTTTTGTTATTATTTTATTTAATTCTTTCTTTCTTTCTTTTTTTATTTATTTATTTATTTATTTATTTTTTTTTTTTTTTTTTTTGGGGGGGGGGGGGGGGGGGGGGGGGGGGGCACCGGGTGTCGCGGCACCGGGCTGTAGACAGGAAAAGCAAGATGGTCTGGCACGGCTGTGTCTAACAGTACGGCATAAGCCGCGAAGATGGACACTTGGACAGCATATGAATTAACTATTGTGCGCAGGGAGTTTGACATAGAAAGAAAACTAAGCCAAGCAGATGTACGATTAATTAAAAATCGTCACATGTTCGTTATTGTAGTCAAGCCAGTCCGTTATGTTGTCATACGTTTCCCTCGGTGTGTAAGATGGTGAAATTTTTGTTGTTGTCAATGATGATGATAGAGTTTTGTTGTTGTCGTTGTTTTCCTACTTTTGAACGTGTAACTCCACTATCCCAACGCGATGACAGCCCTAATATGGCCCTTTGCGGTCGGCTGGGCTGTAAGTAACATTGTCTCTCTTAACGGATTGTCATGGCAACATGGATTTAGTAGAAGTCATCTGCTCCCATCTCCGACTTTCTCCCCCCCCCCCCCCCCCCCCCTCCTTTCCCATCTCTGGGGGGAGGGGGGGGGGGGGGGGGCGTGTGTGTGTATACATTATGTTGGTAACAGACCGCTGCGATAGTCGATCAACAAAGAGCGCATCGGGTCATGAGCAGCAGCAGACTGACTCACCAATAACGGTCTTCATCTGCCCTCCCTCCTCCCCTTCCTTCCCCCGGCACTGAAACTACAGCGGTAACATCTTTTCATTGACAAAACCAGCTGGGATTTTGTGTCAACATACGAAGAGCGTTCGCGTGAGGCTGTGTGTGTGTGTGTGTGTGTGTGTGTGTACTTGCGCGCGTGTGTAGTGTAATCGAGGAAAAACAAAACATCAATCTGAAAAGAAACGACACAAGGCGTTCTGAAACACTTTACTGTAAAAGCGAATTTTGATTTTTTTTTTCTTGTTTTTTTTTATTGTCGTGATGGTCACAAGCCTTGAAGCACGTTTGGGAAAGAAAAGTGTGGAAGGAAGGAGGTAGCTATTTCAGTGGGGAAAGCTTGTAACTATTTCAGTGGGGGAAAGCTTGTAACTGTTTCAGTGGGGAAAGCTTGTAACCGTTTCAGTGGGGAAAGCTTGTAACCGTTTCAGTGGGGAAAGCTTGTAACCGTTTCAGTGGGGAAAGCTTTGTCGGCCCAAAGACCGTCGAGTTCAATTTGTAAACGATTCATTTGTTGTTTGTATGTTTGTTTTATTCCCTGCCCCAAAACTTTCGCCACACACACACTCCTCCCGGCCCCGCCCCATTTCGCCTCGCCATTTTTCTGTCTGCGCTTCCTTCATCCAACTCATTCCACTAAACTAGGCACTTCTGCTGCTCAGCTTCACATCTACTGCAGTCTGTTTGTTTCTTAAACCTCTTCGTCGTACAACTTGATATCTATTGCAATCTGTCCGTTTCTTAAACCTCTTCGTCGTTTAATTTCACATCTATTGCAGTCAGTCTGTTTCTTAAATGTCTTCGTCGTTTAACTTCACATCTATCGCAGTCTCTTTGTTTCTGAAACCTTTTCGTCATTGAACTTGACATTTATTGCGATCGGTTTGTTTCTTAAACCTCTTCGTCGTTTCTATCGTACTTATCGTCTGCCTTCTGATCTGTCTTTGACGTTGTTGTCTGACTCCTCATCTGTCTCTGTTGTCGTTGTCTATCTCTCATCTGCCTCTGCCGTTGTCGTCTACCTTCTCATCTGTCTCTGTCGTTGTCATCTGCTTTCTCATCTGCCTCTGCCGTTATTGTCTACCTTCTCATCCGTCTCTGTCGTTGTCATCTGCCTCTGCTGTTGTCCTTCTTATCTGCCTCTGTTGTTGTTGTCTCCCTTCTCATCTGCCTCTGCAGTTGTTGTCTGCCTTCTCATCTGTCTCTGCCGTTGTTGTCTACCTTCTCATCTGCCTCTGTCGTTGTTGTCTACCTTCTCATCTGTCTCTGCCGTTGCTGTCTGCCTTCTCATTTGACTCTGTCGTTGTTGTCTACCTTCTCATTTGACTCTGTCGTTGTTGTCTACCTTCTCATCTTGACTCTGTCGTTGTTGTTTACCTTCTCATTTGACTCTGTCGTTGTTGTCTACCTTCTCATCTGTCTCTGTGTGGTTGTCTACCTTCTCATCTGTCTTTATCGTTGACTGCCTTTTCATTGACTCTGTCGTTGTTGTCTACCTTCTCATCTGTCTCTGTTGTTGTCATCTGCCTTCCCATCTGTCTCAGCCTTCTGCCTTCTCATTGACTCTGTCGTTGTTGTCTACTTCTCATCTGCCTCTGCCGTTGTTGTCTACCTTCTCATCTGTCTGTGCCGTTGTTGTCTGCCTTCTCATCTGTCTCTGCTTTGTTGTTGCCTTCTCATTTGTCTCTTGTCGTTGTCTGCCTTCTTATCTGTCTCTGCCGTTGTTGTCTGCTTTCTCATCTGTCTCTGTCGTTGTTGTCTACCTTCTCATCTGTCTCTGCTGTTGTTGTCTGCCGTCGTTGTTCTACCTTCTCATCTGCCTCTGCTGTTGTTGTCTGCCTTCTCATCTGTCTCTGCCGTTGTTGTCTGCCTTCTCATCTGTCTCTGCCTCTGCCGTGCCTTCTCATCTGTCTCTGCATTTGTCTACCTTCTCATCTGTCCCTGTCGTTGTTGTCTGCCTTCTCATCTGTCTCAGCCGTTGTTGTCTGCCTTCTCATCTGTCTCTGCGTTGTTGTCTGCCTTCTCATCTGTCTCTGCCGTTGTTGTCTACCTTCTCATCTGTCTCTGCCGTTGTTGTCTGCCTTCTCATCTGTCTCTGCCGTTGTTGTCTGCCTACCCATCTGCTTCTGTTCTCCGTCTGCACAGGAGTCAATCAGAACAGATAAGAAAACTTCCCAATATGTATAGCATATCAGCAAGGCGACTTGGAACTGTCCTTGTTTGTTCCGTTTGCCCTAAGAATGTAAAGTGTGTGCTAAGCGAAGTGGTACTCCGTGCAGGCTTTACTTTTTACAACCGTTTTTCGATGGGAGCGGGAAAAGTTACCTTATTTCTTACTAGCTGTCCCCCTCGCCCCTTCCCCCTTTCTTCCCTCTCCCCATTATCCGCAGTGTCAGCCTCAACACGCGTCCATGTGTGTGCGTCCAGGTTTAAACTAAGGCAGACACTGTGTGTGTGTGTGTGTGTGTGTGTGTGTGTGTGTGTGTGTGTGTGTGCGAGCGTGCATGTATCAGGAATAGGCTAGTATATGCAAGGCTCTTCAGGTGCACCATGTGTGTGTGTGTGTGTGTGTGTGTATTTGGTTCAGTCAGCGTCGTGATTTCTTTCTTTTTTTTTTTTTTTTTTTTTTTTTTTAAACTTGCAAGGCAGTGACGTACGCAATTGCAAATTTTGTGGATGGTCTTGTAAATGGCTTTTGAATACTTAATACAAGCCACCGTGTGTCTGTAAATAAGTGAATGTTCTAATAGTCAAAGAAAACGAGACATAGTTGCTATTTAGATCTTGTCGTGGAATATTGGCCAATGAGCAAACTCTCGTGAAAATTCTCACCCGTTCTACAATTGACCTCAGATCTCGTGGAGATAAGCATTTTCTTGCGGTCTCGAGCTGAAACGTTTTGTTTGTTTGTTTTCTCTTCACTAGAGAAGTACTTCCGAAATCCCACGGCATACCTAAATAAGATTTGTAGCAGTTTTTGTTGTTGTTGTTGTTAATCCATTAAGCTTATTTTGTTGTCGGTTTCTGTTGTTGCTGTTGTTGATGATGTTGTTTTACAAGCTTGGAAGGCTATGGCATAAGCAAATGTGATATTTGTGAATGGTCACGTGAAAGGGCTTTGAATAGTTTATACAAGTCACTCGTCTTTGTGAAAAAAGAAAAAAACAGACAGAAGAGAAAGGCAATAAGCCCTATTATTACAAATAAAAGAACACAAGATGTGTATGCTATGTAAATTTGCAAGTGGAATATTGGACATTGCGCAAACTCTCAAGAATATTCTTACCGCTTCCGCATTTGTCCTCCGATCTTGTGGAGATAAGAATTTTCTGCCGGTCTCATGGAGGCGTGTGTGTGTGTGTGTGTGTGTGTGTGTGTGTGTGTGTGTGTGTGTGTGTGTGTGTTTCATTTGAGCTACCCCCAATATCCCATGGCAGACCTAAATAACGTTTATTGTGGTTTTTCTTTTTCTTTTTTCAACCTCTTATTTGTTATAGATTTTATTCCCCCCAAGCTTGCGCGAAGGCAGTGACGTAAGCAAATTACCGCCAGGCCCTACGATTTTCCTGCCAGAGATTGCCAGTCAGCAGTGCCCTCTTCGGTGAGGTCGTCACGTTGTCATTGGCTGCCATGTTTCGTTGGACTTGACGCCAGCTCGGAGAACACTGGAACGATAGACGAACTCAGACACCAAAACTAAGGGAGAGAATCAATTTGTCAGAAAACTGGGAAAGTAAGACCAAATCAGACATCAAAATTAAGGGAGAGAATCATTGTGAAAAGCCCCCAAACCTCTCGGACATGATTATTCGCCGTAATGTGATCGTCGATTCAGACTGACGTTAACCCTTTTCACTCTGTTGTTGTTTTGCGGAAAACCTCAAACCTCTCACACTTATTAGCAGTAAAGAGTTCGTCGACATATTGGACACACAACAACCCTGTTGACTCTGATGTTCTGTCTGTCTGTCTGTCTGTCTGTCTGTCTGTCTCTCTCTCTCTCTCTCTCTCTCTCTCTCTCTCTCTCTCCCCAACTTAAATGTGTATCTGTGTGGGCATTAGCCGTACATGCCTGCGTGTACCCTTCTTTCCTGTTCGAACCCCGTTGTGCGCACGCATGCGTCGTGGTGTGTGTGCCCTTGTGCCAGGTGTGTGTTTCGCTGTGGGCTGGGCTCTAAACAAACGTGCTGAACATGCGAAATTGATTAACTGATTGAACGTCTTTCCTGGG
This sequence comes from Conus betulinus, assembly GCA_016801955.1. NCBI lineage: Eukaryota > Metazoa > Mollusca > Gastropoda > Neogastropoda > Conidae > Conus > Conus betulinus. Next base: position 149,576 of record JADBJO010004495.1, read on the forward strand.
GAGTTCTTGTTCTTGGCTTAGAACCAATCTTTTTCGCAATTTCACTCTTCACATCTGTATGTGCGAGTCCAACAGACCTAAGAATTGAAGCCATTTGTAGACCTCTGATAACAGTGTTCTCGAACGGAAAGACAGTGACATAGCGAGAGGCATATTTTTTCATGTATTTATTTAGTCATTTCTTGGTTTGTTTTCATTTTTATGTGTATTTTTTGGCTTCACACGATGCTGCCAGGTGTTTGTGCGAGAGGGATTGAGGGTGGAGGGGGAGGGACCGGGGAGAATGTTAATGACCAGCGGTAAGTTAAAATTTCAAATCGGGAATGTCCAGTTCTAAAAAAAAATGCTAAGGAGAAGGATAATGTCATCCTCCCTCAAAAAACAAAGAAAACCAACAAATTACGGACCAAACTGTCCTTTTTCACACCACTTTTTTTTTTTTTGTCCATTTATAGGCATCAGTGAGTCTCCATCACCAACCGCGTCAAAGGGAGGGAGTGACGTCAGCGAAGGGAATCAGAAGTTCCAGACGAATCCGCAGCATCCACCCTGAGAGGAAGGCCAACATCTGGAGTTCTTCGAGGCTGCTGTGCTGTGAGCAGAATGCAGGCAAACTGAACAGATGGGAACGGAACTTCAGTGGATGGCTACTGGCAAAGGCGTGTCCTCAAGTCGCCATCGTGGATTTCATTCTGGCTGGGACACTGCCATCTGAAAGAGTGCTACTGCGATTCATATTGATCAGTGAAGGGAGGCCAACATCTGAACTGCTCTTTGTACATAAAAATGCATACATGAACACTTCATACATACACACACAGAGCGCACGCATGCACACGTACACACGCACGCACACTGGCACACACACACACACACACACACACACACTGAACTGCACTTTGTACACACACACATACATGCATATACGCACACACACGAGCGCACGCACACACACACACACATACACACACACACACACACACACACACACACACACACACGCACGCACGCACGCACGCACGCACAAACACACGTGCGTGCACATGTGCGTGCGCGCACGTACACATAGAGAGAGAGAGAGAGAGAGAGGCACACTGTGGTAGGTTTTCGCTTCTACAGTCAGTGAAGTTTGTTTTTTTTTTTTTTTTTTTTTTTTTTTTATATCGGGTGGCTGGTTAGACTTGGAGAATATGAAATCATTCAGGATGGCTTTTCTGTTGAATGGACTAGTGTATTCCTCGGACAATTTATTGTGTTGTTTTCTGCTGATAATTATATGTGTTTAGTATTATCATTATTTTTGTTGTTGTTGTTCTTACTGTTGTTATTATCATTTTTATTATTGTTACACCTTCATCATGACTATGTCCTTTAATTTTAGGGTCCTCCGCTTTTCTCCCTGCATCCCTCTCTTCTCTTTCTCCTCCACCCCCCCCCCCCCCCCCCCCCCCCCCCCCACCTCCTGCCTCTCCTTCCTGACCCCCTCCACCCCCACCCCCACCATGAAGGTGGTGTGTATGACGTCATTAAAAATATATAAGAAAAGAAAAATGTGTGTGTGTGTGTGTGTGTGTGTGTGTGTGTGTGCGTGAGTGCGCGTGTGTTTGCACATACAGGAGACTAAAATAAGAAAAAAAATAAAGCGGCTGTGGCTGTTGACTTACGTATTTATGAAAAGTTTACCCTCATCACCATAAAAGAACGTCTCTCCGTCCAAGATCAAGGTCAGTTCAATTAGAACCAAACTGGACAATGCACCAAAAAGCCGTTAGTAGGGGTCACAAAGTGCTATTAGACTGCAAAAGTCAACTTCAACATTTGATGCAAAAAAGGGGAGATGATTAGCCTGCGAAAAGTAGCCAATTCTATTCTTCGTACGTACTGCGACTGAATTTTTTAACTTTTTTTTTTTTTTTTTTTTTTTTTTTTTTTTTTTGGTCCATCCTGGTTAAAAGTAGACAACTCTTTTCTTTGTATGCACTGCGACTGATGCGAAAGATCTCAACCAGTCGAGCAACAACAACAAAAAGAAGAAGGAAAAGGGAGAAAAAATAAACAAACAAACAAAAAAGGGAAAGAAAAACAAAAGTAAAACAGTTTGGTTGGGACATTGTGAGTTCATACACGTGATTCGTTGATTTTGCTGTTTAAGGTCTTTGATGATGTTGAAACAAGGTGAGAAAAATAGCAGAGAGGAAAACCAAATTACAACAATACAAAACAATGTCCCCGGCGATTCGTTCTAAGCGTCTTCGACTGCAGATCGTTTACTTCGAGGTTGCGTCAAATGACAGTGAAGTTACCGAGCATCATTGTTAGCGGTTTTTTGAAAAGTGCTTCATTATATCCGGCTTTTTGTTACAACCGACGCGCCGGTTATAACGATTTTCTGATTGCTTTGTTGAATCCTACGTGACGTGTTTTTCCTCTCTCTCTCTCTCTCTCTCTCTCTCTCTCTCTCTCTCTCTCTCTCTCTCTACACACACACACACACACACACACACACACACACACACACACACACACACACACACACACACATGGGCACGTGCGCGAGCATGCATGGGCAGTAATCGAGCTCGTTTCCTGGGCTGTTATTTACTTTAATGCCATTTGTTTCTGTTCGTCCCTCTACTTGTCTGACTATATTCAAGTTTTAAAAGGCTGAGTCAGTGTTGAATAAAAGTTAATTTATATTTGTTCATTTCTCCAGTTCTTGTTGCTGTGTAGATGTGTTCGGTGCAGGGTATATGGGCAGCTTGGAACATCCCTTTTTTATGTGGATGTTTCCTTGTTTGTTCTGTGTGCTCTGTCCTGTCATGTCTGCTAGGCGATTCGGTGTCGTAAGCAGCATTCGAGTTATGTTTTCTTGTGGGAGCAATAGTCACCCTTCTTGTTTATTACAGAAAAGTGATTTCTGGTTTGCTGCGGTGTCCTCGCCTCCAAAATATTGACTTTTACCCTTCTCTTTTGGAAGCCAGAATGGTTGCCAGTATTAACGGCGTAATAAACATTCTTCTATAATCTTTTTTAGCTGGATTTCTTTCAACTTCAATTTTTAGCGACAGACCTGTACGACGTGCAGACGTCACGAAGAAATGGTCTAGTAAATCAAAGCCTGACACCCTGACGCCCTCCTTCCCTTCACCCCACCCTCGTCCTTCTGGCCTCTCTCATCCGTCTACAGTGTCTGAACCTGACCCCACGTAAGTTGACGGCTCTGCTTCAATATTCGTAGGCACTCGCGTTACACGACATTAAAATGCGGTTTTTTATTGCTTACGAATTACGGAGGTGACGTTTACCACACACACACACACACACACACACACACACACACACACAGAGTAAGAAAACCTGCGTAGTTTCAATCTACCTGTGTGAAACTGTGTAAGAAAATGTAACAACCTTAGGTTATACAGCCAGTCAACCACATGCCACAACCTTAGGTTATGCGGCCAGTCAACCACATGTCACAACCTAGATTATGCGGCCAGTCAACCACATGAAACAACCTTAGGTTATGCGGCCAGTCAACCACATGTCACAACCTTAGATTATGCGGCCAGTCAACCACATGAAACAACCTTAGGTTATGCGGCCAGTCAACCACCATATGTCACAACCTTAGGTTATGCAGCCAGTCAACCACCATGTAACAACCTTAGGTTACGCAGCTACTCAACCACATGTAACAACCTTAGGTTATGCGGCCAGTCAACCACATGTAACAACCTTGGGTTATGCGGCCAGTCAACCACATGTAACAACCTTAGGTTATGCAGCCAGTCAACCACATGTAACAACCTTAGGTTATGCAGCTACTCAACCACATGTAACAAGGTGTGATTTCTATTCAGGGCCACATTTCATGCGCTATGCGGGTATTCCTCCATCTCCCCAGAACAGCAAGTGATCGCATGATGCCATGTACATCGGTGGGAACTAACCGACCATTTCCGAGAAATGGTTCCCAAACACACACACACACACACACACACACACACACACACACACACACACACACACACACACACACACACACACGCGCGCGCGCGCGCGGGCGAGTGCGCGGTTTGCGAGCAAATGCACATGCTTACACGCACGTACTCACACACATGCACACATGCATGCGCACACTCTCATGCATGCGCGCACATGTAGGCCTATACACACATACACACAAACATACACTATGCACGTGCGCGCGCACACACACACACACACACACACACACACACACACACACACACACACACACACACACACACAAACAGAAATGCACAGGCGCGCGCGTGCGTGCATGCAGAGAGAGAGAGAGAGAGAGAGCTCGCCTTGTGGCAGTTTCATTGCACGTGAAAACAGTGTGCGGAGGGGGTGTGTGTGTGTGTTATCGCGTGATTTTCTCGCGTCCAGTCAGAAGAGGGCGCACACTGTTTCCTTTCCCTCTTCTGCAGAGCGTCGATAAGTCCAGCTCGCTGAGAACACGAAAGCCTGGTTTAAACCGCTAAGGAGAGAAAACGTGTGTTGTCTGTCTGTCTGCCTTTGGTCAGTGGGAGTATTTGACCGGCAAAAATAATAAAAATTCAAGACCAGAGTTTAGTGACCTGTTTGTGTATTTCAGTTTCACACTTTGAATGATAAAAAAAAAAAAAAAGTCACAACAGAAAATGTTTCTTTTCCTCACAGTGTCGCAACAAAAAAAAACAAACAAAATATCACTTTCGAGTCGTCGCTAAGCACTGGGAAAAACTTAATGCTAACGTCAAAGCTGTACAAGATGTTAACAGTTTCAAGAATCTTCTGGACAGAATTCCAAAATTTGATTAAAAAAAAAAAAAAAAAAAAAAAAAAAAAAAAAAAAAAAACCGATTTTTACCATATGTTTGGCAATATTACTATGACCAGATGCCAGTTCCAAATACCGTTTTGTCAAATGCACGCACAGAAAACTGCCCCAAGTGTGAGGCAGGAAGTCTTGCGAATGTTATTTGAATTCAAGACCTGTTGCGTAAAAATGTGAGTTAAAATTGGGTAGAAGCAGGTGGCGTTTGCCTTTATTGTTCACAGCTTGCCGTCTTTATATTTGCGCGTCCAGCGGTGTATGCAGATTTTTGTCGCGTGTTATTCATTTCATTACTTTCGCACGCCTCCCGCCGTTGTACAGAATAAGAGGTGTACGGAAGGGAACTTTCCCCTTCTTTCTGTCTGTTGATGATTTTAAGGGTTCTTTCCTACCTTCACACTTTTTATACAGTGACTGCACTCTCAGTGGACTGTTGTTTTGGTATTTTTTTCCCAACGAGGAGAGGGGGGGGGGGGGGGGGGGGGGGGGGGGGGGGGGGGGGATGTAATCTGCAGAACGTGATTGACTTGAAGCTCATTTCCTTCCCCGCGCCTGCTCCCCCTCTTCTCCCCCTATCCCTCTCAAAGCTAGTGTGTTTAAATCGGCAGGCACTTTCAACCCGTAGCATAACGAGTGGTCGACCCTTTGCATTACCCACAGTGGTATCTGAGCCAGAAATACGAACACATGTGCACAGACGCAAGCACACTCGCGCGCGCGCGCACACACACACACACACACACACACACGCGCGCGCGCGCGCGCACACACACACATGCACACACGCATGCACACACGCATGCACACTCGCACACTAATTTTCTGCCGGTACCAACTGGAATACCTCTCTGCCTAGTCCCGGATAGTATGTGGAAGGAATCCTGCTGTCTTGTATTTTGTCCTTCAACAGATCTGGAATAGCATTGTATGGGAGTGGTGGTGTCAACAATGACGGAATCGATTAGTTTAAGAAACACCTAACGACGTCAGACGACGTCAGACATTTTCTGTGTCGGTGTTAACATAGCCCTGTCCCCCACACGGCGCACTTGGCCGTGGATAATGTTCAGTCTGTGAAGTGACTGGATTCAGCAATGCTCATCAGAAATATTCGCGGGGATGTCTGATGTGGATGTATATGTCTGAGCTCCTTACACGTTAAAAAATGGGTCACATCATGCGAAATGTTTGATTACTATATCAAATATGGATTCTAAACATGGATCAACATATACATTTTTATTGCAGTGCAGCGCATTCTCGGCGAATCCAGCAGTTCTGTGACGTTCCGCCAGGGTATTTGTTCCTTTCAAATGCTGGTCAGTCGTTTCTGGACAGTGGTGTGCATTTTTTTTTCAGGGATTTCATATCATCACACTAGTGTGTGAGGGTTTTGGTGTTTTTCTCTATGGCCGTTATGCCAGTCTGGCGGTGTTCGTTGAGCTCTGAACTGACCAGAATGCCTGGCATTCAGACCCTGAGGTCTTACTGTTGACTACAGCTTCTTGGTGCCAGTGCGGAAGTCTTTGGGAAGTCTGTCTTGAGGAGATGGGGAGCGGGTGTATGGGGTCTATGGCAGTAGTCGCATTCTTTTGATGTGTGAAGAGTCGGATTTACCGCCAGTCGCTGGCACGTGTTACTGAGGTCTTTAAATTCTTTTGTCTCACAGTCTGTCATGGAATGGTGGAGGTCTTCTGTAAGCAGGGATCATGCTGTGCGGTGTCTTCTTTGACTACATCTGTCTGCGGGATACAGCAAGGGGTGTTAGGCAACTTCGACGTCCAGGTGGCTCATCTCCAATGGTGGGTTGTTAAGACAGGTCTTGCATAGAGTGGTGGCACTGGTTGGCCTTTAGGTACTTGAGGGTCCATATTCTGGTCCATTGCATTATCTATCTGCTGGCAAGGCTGAAGATGTGCAGGGTGCTGTGTTGTTGCAGTTCTGCGTGGATGAGGAACTTTGGTTCTGCGTAGTCGGAGACGCCTATCGAGAGAGGTGTCTCCGGTTTAGTATTCACATAAAACGATTGAATGGATCTGTATGGTTTTCCCAAGAGATCTGTTTAAGGTGGACCATCTTAACGAGCTCCTGCTCGTGGATGCTATTGAGGGGGGGACGCGCTTGAGCTGTCAAAGCTGTGACGCAGGCAGCACAGAGCCATTGGCCTTCCTTGTGACACCTGGCTGTTCTGGTTTTCAGTGACAGGTGTCCATGGAACAAAGGCACAGAACAGCAGTACCAGAGGAGATGCTTCAGGGCAGGCATGTCATTCCTGAAGTGTTTTTCTGGTGATCACCTGGTACTTTCTGAGTGTCCTTTGCTGGCATGGCGATCAGATCAGCTGGTGGCTAATGCAGGACGCCCTGTGGAACGGTTTGCACTGTCGTGGCTTTTGTTGAGGAATTCCAAGTGCCGCCCCTGATTTGTGGCAGTACTTGCTACCACAAATCCGTTTTCACATCCACGCAGATCATTCAACGACGCCACTGCGTGTCATTAGTTCTGTTAGTGGCTGGATGATGTGTTGGATCAGTTAGTGAGCTCAGAGGAACCTAAAGGCCTGGATAGATAGATAGATAGATAGATAGATAGATAGATAGATAGATAGACAGAGATAAGAGATTAAATAAATAAGGTAGATATATAGAGATAATTAGATATAGTTACAGAAAGAGAGGTAGGTAGATATCAATCACATAGATAGATAGGTAAATCAACCTTTGTCTCTAGCGTTACCATTGTCACGCGCTCTGGACCCGACCCCCTTTTCTAATGATTCATCAACGAATTGACGATTCCTGGACTGTCAGAGGAGCTGGTCGTCTTCTGTTGTGTCGCACCGACGGATGCAGTTGAGGGAGCTGCTGTGTACCCTGGGACCAGTCTGCAAGGGGTCTTCATCGTTCCACGACAGATTGTGAGGCAAAAGAATTGCAAGCATCGGCCGTCAGCCTCGTGGTGATCAGGCTGCTCGTGTGTCGGGGGAGTGCGGTCATTTGAACAAGAACAGTAAGCTTTAGTGCTTTTGTTCTGGCCGGGAAGTTCCTCAAGGATCGGTTCTTTCCAGCTTCATTCCTTTCGTTGAGATGGTGCATGCAACAGTGAGCCCTGAGGTCTATATTCTGGATGCATTTCTTAGTCCAGATCCTTTGGGGGACACGGGTGAAATAGTTGTCAGAAGACTGCGCTGGGAAAATGCTGAGGGTCGTGACCGCGGTTTACTTTGTGGTGGATGTCAGATGGTGGAAAATGTTCCCCACTGTGTCATACCATGGGTCTGTCACTGTGGCAAAGAATGAATACCTGAAGGAACTGTGGAACTGTTGTCGCTGAGAATGCCCAGGGACCACGCTGCCAGGAATGCACACGGGCGCCCTGTGACCCGCAGTATGTAATGGCCAGGTATGTGAAATGCTGTTATCGTTTGAAGTGTTGCGCCATTGAGATCATGGCCAGGTATGTGAAATGCTGTTATCGTTTGAAGTGTTGCGCCATTGAGATCATGGCCAGGTATGTGAAATGCTGTTATCGTTTGAAGTGTTCCGCCATTGAGATCATGGCCAGGTATGTGAAATGCTGTTATCGTTTGAAGTGTTCCGCCGTCGAGATCAGGTGTTTTTTATCTTTGATGCTCTAATTCAACGATCAGATACCATAAGAGGAGGAAAGAGAAAATAGAGCTTGAAAATACTCGTAAAACAAAATGTTTGTTGATCTGAATTGTTATTAAAGTCGTAGTGTTCACATGCAGATCAAATCTTGCTAACGCAATCCTGGCAAGTACATTAACTTTCACACAGCACAGTATATATCTCGTATGACGAGGCATTTTAGACCAGTTTCATCATTTTTAAAGTAACTTCTCTCACCCGACAGTGTCATTTTTAATGTAATTCTATAGACATCGATGTTCTGTTTTAAAATGTACTTTTTATCACCAGTCTTCTTCTTTTTTTTAACGTAATCTCTATTACTAGACATAGTAATTTATCTCACCAGACGGACATCGATATCGTCTTACACGCAATTTCTGTTATCAGACATGTCTTGTTTTAATGTCATTTATGTCACCACACATTCATCCAGTAATTTCTATCTCGGGCATCAATGCCTCATTTTTCAAAATATATCTTCCATATCCAGAACCTTTGCTTTTTTTTTTTTTTAACATAATTTCAGTTATCGGATATTCATGTCTTTTTTCAAACTTAATTTCTATCACCAGACATGTTTTAACGTGTGTGTGTGTGTGTGTGTGTGTGTGTGTGTGTGTGTGTGTGTGTGTGTGTGTGTGTGTTTTGCTTTCCCATCTTCTGTGCCACCTCGGTGGCAGTGCACCCACCGCCGCTCATTCCGACGTCCCGTCCACAACCACGACCCGCCCCGGCACTGGCAATCCACAGGGGGCAGTCAGTGTCAAGTCGTCAACAGGCAAACTGCCTCATAAGACATAGCATTGCTGCCGAGTCACTTCGGTGGTGTTCAGTGGCGCCTGTTCTGATCCAACATACGCAGGACACCACTTACTAAGCCCCCTACTGACGACAATAATTGCTTAGTCGCAGAGCTGGCGTGAGTGAACTCTCCCTCCGGATGGCGCCACCACTTCCGTCCAACGACAGCCCCCCATGGACTCGCCAATACCGGTGACCCCCAACGGAATCAAACCAAGGCCACAGTCGTGGAGAGGATATCGAAACTGAGGTCACCATGAGAGCAGGGCATGAAGGACCACCGAATTTGAGACTTTTTTTTTATGATGATCGATGAGAATGAGGATGATGAAGATGATGCTACGGATTTCCGTTCCGGTCTGAGACTGCATGATAGGGCTGTACTCTACGCTTCCTTTCATAATTTATCCCAGCGTCAACCAGGTCCGAGAGATACAGACACCTGCAGTGTTGGTCAGGACATTTGAGCAAGAGTCTCAGAAACGCATCCATTAAGTGGATGAAACTCGACTGTGTGGTCCCAGTAGTCTTCCCAACTGAGCCCGTAACAAACAACTCTGGGTAGGAGCCGGTCGGGGCAGAAAAATCCCACATGACTCTGATGGGAATCGAACCCACGACCTCCCAGTCGGGAGTCTGCGACGCTAACCACTTGGCCAAGGCGGCTGGTGTTTTAACGTAATTTGTATCACCAGATATCCCATGTCTTTGATCCTTTTTAGTTTAGCATATGTTCTTCCGATTCATGTCGAAGGCGTTGATCCCACTGTGCTCATTCCGGAGCTCCCAGTCCTGACCACAACTATGGAACCACCCAGTCCACCCAGCCACAGTTCTTAGGAACCTGCCAACGTCGATAACCTTTGACCTAGAGACACCACGGGCGTGACTGGGGAGATGAAGCGGGACCTGAGGTCACCACCACAGCAATGCTCGAGAGGACCCAGAATCGGTGTGTGTGTGTTTAATTTTTTTTTAGGGTGAGCCGTAATAGTGACATTGGCCGAGATAATGCAATGGTGTTCCATTCTTGTCTAAAACGCTCGTACAGCGCTTTGTATTTTACGCTTTTCATAATAAACGGCGTCAACCAAAGGGAGGCAACGCCACTGTGTGAATCCAGTCGTTTCGCTGGAACTTAAAGCGCACTTCCCTTGGGAAGGAGCCGGCAGGGGCAGACAAACAATCCTTCCGGTACAAGTTCTAGTAGTAGGTTTCGAAATCGCTGTATAGTGGAATGACTGATGGGTAACTAAATATTGACATTTTGTCAATCGTGATACTTCCCAAACACCTTGCTTTTACCTGAGAATGATACGTATGTTCATTATCTCATGCACAATACCTATGATTGTTCAGAACACCAACAATGAAAGGAGCAGACGAGTGGAGGCAGGACCCACCCTGATATCCCATGGGAGTACTTTGAAGGCAAAATAACTCAATATGCGATTCAATGTGATCTGATTTGAAAAATCTTCAATGTGAAACTTTCAGCGACAAATGCTTACACATCTTTTGAGTTATCACAATATGGTTTATTTTCAGTAGTGTACGTCTGTCAATATTTTCTTGTCTAAGAATTCCAAAAAGCACATTTTCTTCAGAAAACACGATTTTTGTGTTATGTACAGCTAATACATATTGACTGACAAATTCCCCAAACGGATTAACCTCATGACAGTGAAAAAAAAATGCTCAATGTAATCAATTTCATCATTGCAATATGAACATTCTCGATAATCCCTGATTTTCATTTTGCATAGCTTTATATTAGTCGGGTGTATATTTTGTAAGATTTTCCAATGTAAACGCTCAGTCTGCTTTCTTTTGTGCACAAGTGGGGCATCTTCCATATATGGAAAATCTGTCATCGTAATTTCCTCTTTTATGTGCCTCTCTGTGACTCTGCCTTTACTCGTTCCTTTAATTCTATTTTTACACTTTATTCTTGTTCCTTACTATCGTCCATTGGTTTTCTTCTTCCGGTCCATTCAACTGTCTTCACACACACACTTTTTCATCTGTTCTTCCCCTATGGAAATGGTGATGGGCAAATCGGACGGAATGGTGTGTATATGTCTTGTGTCTGAGAGAGGTGTGTGGAGGCCTGGTTAGTGTGCAGTTTGCTTGCTTACCGTTTTTTATTTTTAGAAGGGGGGGGGGGGGGGGGGGGGGGGTATGGGCAAAGGGAGGACAGCTGATCAATACTTTTGTCTTCTATATTGAAATCTCTCTCTCTCTCGCTCTGTCTGTGTGTGTGTGTGTGTGTGTGTGTGTGTGTGTGTGTGTGTGTGTGTGTAAACTTTTTTTTTAACCTTTCTTTGACTTGTAGTATTCAGGGTTGTATTTCACTTGATGAAATTCTGATGAAAACAAAAACGTGCTTTGGAGAATGTGTATGATGTGTGTTACTACTATCACTGACATTGTGTATTTTTATTTCTTGACATCTTTTACACCAAGTACGGCTTTCACTTAGTGTTACTACTATCACTGACATTGTATTTTTTATTTCTTGACATCTTTACTACCAAGTACGGCTTTCACTTAGTGTTACTACTATCACTGACATTGTGTATTTTTATTTCTTGACATCTTTACTACCAAGTACGGCTTTCACTTAGTGTTACTACTATCACTGACATTGTGTATTTTTATTTCTTGACATCTTTACTACCAAGTACAGCTTTCTCTTATACAATTAAATGTGTAATACTGCTGTCCAGTTTTTTGTAATGGCCTACCTTCGGTACGCTGTTGCAAATATTACAGCAGCATACTATATTGTGAGGCGTACATGCGCAAGTTTTTTATGTTTGTGTGTGTGTGTTTGCCTGTGTGTTCTTAGAAATTAAGTTTAGTTTTGGTTTTGTGCGTGTACTTGTGACTGTACGCATATTATGTACATGTACATGAGACTGTGCGTATGTTGAGGCATTGTGTGTGTGTGTGTGTGTGTGTGTGTGTGTGTGTGTGTGTGTGTGTGTGTGTGTGTGTGTGTGTTTGTATGTGATGGGGCGGGGGTGGGTCTTTCACTGTTTTACACCTGGAAATTCTGCGCTTGTTACTTCCTCTTTTCTGTGTTTCTCTGTGACTCTGCCTTTACTTGTTCCTGTCATTTTATTCTTACATTTTATCCTTGTTCCTTACTATCATCCATTGTTTTCCTGCCTTTCTGGTCCATTCAGCTGTCTTCACACTTTTCCATCTTTTTCATCCCTCAAGGAAATGTCGATGATTGAGAAATCGGTTGGAATGGGGAGTGTCCGAGAGAGGTATGTGGAGGCCTGGTGAGTGTGAGGTTTGTTTGCTGATTGTTTTTTTTTTTTTTTTTTTTTTTTTTTTTTTTTTTTTTTTTTTTTTTTTTTTTAAACTCAGCCTGGTTTCACCATCGTCTACTTTTCTTGCTTTTCTCGATCGTTCTGTCTTTGTTATGGAACCTCTGTCTGTCTGTCTGTCTGTCTGTCTGTCTGTCTGTCTCTCTCTCTCTCTCTCTCTCTCTCTCTCTCTCTCTCTCTCTCTCTCTCTCTCTCTCCCCCACCATTTCATTGGATCGCAAAACAGTCTGAAAATGTCTTATCGCTTTAATCAATGGGAATGTGGAGAGGGGGGAGGGAAAACAAGTCGGGCAAACGTCAGACAGCCACGCCCGTTAGTCTGAACTACATTTCTTTGGACTGTACAATGTGAGGACTAAAAAACAAAATTCATTCCCATTCAACATTTTGCAAAAGATGGTTTTCAGTATCCTTTTTCCTAAACGCACACAATCCGTTGTCAGTGTTTTTTTTTTTTTTTTTGCATATATCGTCCTGACCACAACACTGACACAGTTTGTATTAGGATACTACTGTTGTCCTCTATGCACTTGACAATGATGTCTCTGTCCTTTCTCTCCTTGACCTGTCTGCAGCGTTTGATATAACTGATCGCACATTGTTTATGCTGTAAAAAATCGACTGCCTGCGTGGTTTCTATCGGTGCTGTATTGTGGCTTTTAGTCATACATCTCTGAGAGACCCGAAATCGTCGCCCTCGGCAATTTCAGTGCCATCCAGGGTGTGTTCTTGGGGTGTTCCCCAGGGCTCTTTCTTTGGCCTTGTTCACTTCCAACTTCATCTTGAAATTCTCTCGTCCTTGATTAATTGTTCATGTTGACCAGTCAGTCGTTTGCTGACAATAGTCAGTTGCTAAACTTCTACCACACAGTTCAAATGCATTGCAGCGTTATACCTATTCAGATATACATTTCCGAAAACACACACACACACATACACGCGCGCACGCGCACACATACATACGCACGCACAGAGAGAAAGAGAGATGATACAATACAAACGTATTAATAAATAAATAGATATATACATATGTTTGTGCGTGCGGGCATGTGGTGTGTGTGTGTGTGTGTGTGTGTGTGTGTGTGTGTGTGCGTGCGTGCGTGCGTGCGTGCGTGCGTGCGTGCGTGCGTGCGTGCGTGCGAGTGAGTGAGTGAGTGAGTGTGTGTGTGTGTGTGTGTGTGTGTGTGTGTGTGTGTGTGTGTGTGTGTGTGTGTGCTCGTCTTGTGTATTGGCAGGAATAAATCTTCAACATAATATAATTTAAATCAGTCAGTTTGTTCAGAGTATTAACGAACAGTGTCAGCCTTGAAGGGTTACAGATGTTGCTTGGTTCCGTGAACTGAAAACAGAGCATGGACTAGAGCAGAACAAGACAGGTAAACAGAAATACACGAAAAACGACGCATATCAAAATCGTGGGGTTTCTTTCAGTAACACGTTGTACAACTCTAGATCCTGATTGTTGTTACATTTTAGAGTGGATCTAAATATGTAACATGTGGATACGTTGTATGTATAACTGAAACGTCCGAAAATGTGTTCATCTGGTCTTCTTGCTCTTCTCTTCTTCTTCTTCTGCTTCTCTCTCTCTCTCTCTCTCTCTCTCTCTCTCTCTCTCTCTCTCTCTCTCTCTTACAACCAACCGAAACCAACCGACATCAACAGCTCATGGATTGACTACACTTCAGACCACAAAATTCACAACATTAGTTCACCCACTAACTGCACTAGACTACCACCAGACCTATTCCAGTCAACACTTGAATTACGGCTAAGATCAAACTCAAACAAAAAACTTCTTAAGATCCATGTTTATTACACAACCAACAAAATCCTAGTTCAGGGCCGGGCTTGTGAAGACTGGGTCAACGACGAATTCAAAACACTGCGTGCCATTGTACACACGCTTACCACGGCGCGCCAGCATCAACACACGACCGACCAGTCTCCTCAGCACTCCCTGTCGCTACAGTGTGTAGCGAACACCGGCAGAAGCGCTGTGCAGCTCTCACCGCTCAGGCACACACGCCTACACAGCATCCAGTTGAGCTGGAATGTGAGCTGCCCCCTTCAGAAGAAGCAAGACTGTTCTGCACCGTCTCCACGCCCTGCAATTCTTCCAGCGCCTGTGTTGTGTTCCCCATGTCAATCCCACACACCACGATCCCCCTTTCTCTACCCCCCCCCCCCCCCCCCCCCCCCCCCCATGACTGTTTAGTGACTCGCCTCTCATCACCATCCATCCTTGTGACAGAAAACGACATCGCCTCCATCCCTTTTCCCTTTCATGATATTACACCAGCAGTAGACAATACAAACATTAGAACTCCTTTCACTAACACAACAGACAGTGTAACCCTAACAGATAACATTGACAATCATTCTGAAGATAGCACACCAACACCAAAGACTGACACAAGGGAAGACGACAACAAATCAGTGACAGATGATGACAACCACCCAGAACTGGGCTCAGACAAATCACTAGAGGCTAATGACCCCTTGAGCAAAAGCTGTGTGACAACTGACAACAAAACCACAGTGACTACGTCAAACGACACAGACGATTGTGACAGCTCAGTGAAAGGGACTGACACCAACACTGACAACAGTCCCACAGATTGTAGCTGTAGTCATGACGACTGTGTGTCTAAGGAAGAATTCCTTAGGATCACTCAGTCCCTCCGTGACGAAATCTCTGCCCTCAGATCAACACTACATGAAACCAGACAGACCTTCAAAATAGAGCTCGACGCCCTATCTACCCAACTCAGTCACATGTCTTCATCTGACAATGACAAATCATCCTCTCGCAAAAACATACAACCAATAAAAAATCTAAATGTAAATCACATTCAAACTCCTCCGCCACCCAACAAAAGCAACCTCTCCATCCTCCCCAGACACAAAACACACCCCCTGCTCTCACTGCAGACTGCATACAAGATGCACCACCCCTATTCTTCCCTACTAGCACAACTCACACTGACAAAATACAGGACAACTCATCCCCACAATGTGAGAAACCCTCTAACTCACATATCCAACCACTACCTGTTTGTGAGAAGACACCTCTCCCTGAAAAAAATTATCTCCCAATGTGTCCCTCCCCTTCCTCTTCAAAAGGTTTCCATTGATAGACAGACCTCTACAATCCTGCTGAGTGACTGCACCCTGAGAGGTATTGATATCCCTAGGGCCAGCGCTCAGTTAGAGTGTGCCGACAATCTGACGTCCCCAGCCTGACTCAATGGCTTGCAAAGCAGACACCCACCCACAAGGTGATGCAGGCTACCTTTCATGTGGGGGCTGGTGACTGCAGCGAGCTCTTAGCATCAAAGCCTGCTGGTTCAATAACAACGCAGCAGTGGCGAGAGCTTATTGTGCAGTGCCACCGAGTCTTTCCCCAAAGCCCAACTACAGGCCTCTGCAATTATCCCGGCGAGAGGGCGCGGCATCCTCTGAACACCATCATCCGCCCCAGCAACGACAACCTTCAGGAGGCCTGTTCAGCAATGGGCATTAAATTTATCAGCCATTGTGCCACCTTCACCACACAGCGCGGCGCCCCGAGACTGGCGTTGTACTACAACTCGACACAACCCAGCAGGAAGGGAGTGGAACGTGTGACACAAAACCTCTTCCCCCCTAGACGACAGGCCCTCCTACCCACCCCTACATGCCACATGTCTCGTGTTACCAACAGCACACGACGCCCCAGATCCCCTCTCCTCCCTCCCCCATTCACCCTCTCAGAATTCCCAAACCTTCCGTCCGATTTACGCACTTCTCATTCGTCTCCCCCCTCCCCCCTCCAGGAAGCCCCTCCAGCATCCAACTCGCTTGTGCGTACACAGAGTGACCAAAAGAATGTACAGCCAGCCTCTCGCTCTGCCGCCCCAAATAACACCCAAACTATTGACACATCACCCGTCCCTAATGCACCCTCCCCCCTCCAGCAAGCCCCTCCAAAACCCCGCCGGCAGAGATGTGTGTACTGGCAGTGACAACAGTACTGGTCCAGTCACCCGTCTCCTAGCCAACCAAAGTGACCGTCCGCTGTGTGTGCCGCCAGGCGAGTGTGCTTTTCCCCCGCCTCCCTGGTTCAATAGAGATCTGTCCCTCCCCCGCCCCTGCCTATCCCTCCACCCTTCAGTTACCTTCCACGGACCCTTTCACCTTCTCATCATCCGTGGTACTGGCCATTCTTCGTACCTCCCAGCACTCCATGCTTCCCCCACACTTCTGATTGCAGGTTCCAGTTTTGCGTATGTGCGAGCGAGCATAAATGCTTTAATAGTATACGCTATTATAGGGCAACGGACTAAATTTTTACGAAGGGTAGCAGTTTGTGCTTGAGTGAGTGGATGTTTGTTGGGGAGGGAGGTTGAGCTAAGAGTTAATTGTGTGTGTGTGTGTGTGTGCGCGCGCGCGCGCGCGCGCACACGGATATGTGTAACTTTCACCCCTGTGCCGGCAGTGCTGATTTTATGATAAGTGAAGTGGACTTAACGTATATACAGAAGACTTCGTAAAATACAAGACTGTGTGCCGTACAGAAAAGAGACTGAACAAAGCCTCTGCAGCAACAAAAACTTCAAAAAACTGCTGTTTACTGCGAGCAAGGCAATATTGTGCATTGCCAGCTCGTAGAACTTTACAACTGCACTGTGCGGCTACGTGACTTGCGTATTAGTGTGTGTGGCTTTTTTCCTTGTTTGCTTGTGTGTGTGTGTGTGTGTTGTTTTTTTTTTTTTTTTTTTTTTTTTTTTTTTTTCCACTTGTTTTCATTTTAAGTTGTTGGTTCTTTGCTTTTTTTGTCTTAAGTTTCATTTTACTTTATTTCTCCTCATATTCTGTCCCCTTAACTGTAACTCTACTGTAGAAGTGCTTCCTTTGTGAGGGAGTGTATATTTTTATTTCAGAAAGGTGTACCCATAAGTATACCATCTGGCCAAGGAGCCTACGGACATTTACTGTGAAGATTTTCTTTGTATATTGGGCTTTTTTTCCCCCTGTTTTTGTGGCTGGCTTTTCATACGCTTCTAGTTTACTAAAGTTGTTACGGTGTGTAAACTAGCCCCGTTTTCTCTCCCTTTTATGTAATTTTTATTGTGTTCCTTGATTACACAAAACTTAACGTCGATTAACGTGCAAAATCGTCATCCCCTCTTATCATCACATCAGCACACAACTAGAAATGAGCAAGAACCAGTCTGCATGGCCATGCAAAGAAGGACTCCGAATCTGTCACCTTAATATCCAACATGCAGTTAACAAGACATCAGATACATCAACACTGATTTGGAATCATGATAAACCTTTTCATATCTTAGGACTCTCTGAATCCAGATTAGCTGCACACATTAGCGACAATGATGTAACTATTCCAGGATACAACACAATCCGGAAAGATCCTACACTTGCGAAAGAGACGGGTCTTCTTATCTACATCAGCGAAACCCTCAGCTTCAAACGACTTCTACACCTAGAAAATAACGGTGTAGAATGTGTTTGGATAGAAGTTAAGCTGAAAAGAAACCCTCCTATTTTGGTTGGTTTCTGTTACAGGAACCCATCTGAAAGAATAAACTGGGTCGACAAATTTATTACGATGATGGATGCAGTCTCGCTTGAATCCAAGGAAATCATTTTACTTGGAGACTTTAACTTAGACCTTTTGAAAGTACAAAACCAATGGACCCAAGCATTCAGTCTATTCAATCTGCATCAGCTCATCGAATCTCCAACGAGAATTACACCAAACTCCAAGACACTTATCGACCATATTTATGTTTCAGATAAAACTAACATAACAGAAGTCTGCGTCCCTGTTCTAAACTGTAGCGATCATTATCCAGTTTGTGTCACATGGTCAAAAAAAGGAGTTAAAATTCCCAAAACGGGACACAAGACAATGACCTACCGTTGCTTTACAAGCTTTAACAACCAAGACTTTCTACATGACTTGCTCAACTCAAATCTCTCTTCAGTTTTCAACATAACTAATCCAGATCTTGCAGTAGAATTTTGGATCAAAACATTTACTGAATTTTATGATAAACACGCTCTCTAAAAAAAAACGATAGAGTGCGACATGATCCTAAGCCGGCATGGTACACTAAAGAGTTACAGGAGGCAGGTTACCTTAGAGATATGCTTAAACAACATGGCTATGAAGAGGAATCTAGAAAACTGAGAAATGCAATAAATTCACAGAAGCGCAGAGAAAAAATGAAATATTATCGAGAACTAATATCGTCAAACCAGAACCCAAAATTGCTATGGAGAGCTATTAACGAGCTTACAAACAATCAATCTTCAAAATCAACTGTAATTAAAGACATCTCTGTCGAACAGCTGAACACCCACTTTTGTACTATTGTCAATAAATTGTCACGACAGATTCATCCAGATCAAACGACCTACAAAAACTGAAACAATATTGCCAAGAGAAAAAAACATCAAGTCTGAACTTTATATTCCACCAATAACAGTTTTTTTGAAGTTTATCACTACCTAACACACCTAAAACAGTCAGGTACCTGTGGGGTGGATGGCCTTGACGGCAAATCCTCAAACTAGCAGCTCCAGCAATTACAGATACGTTAACATACATCTCAATTTATGCATCGACAAAAATCATTTTCCCGACAGTTTCAAAAAGGCGAAAGTCATACCTATCTACAAAGCAGGTGACAGCTCAGACCCTGCAAACTACAGAGACAATCTCAATCATTTCCACTATTTCCAAACCTTTGGAAAAACACATACACAAACACACATTACACCATCTAAATACATACCACTTGCTTCATCCAAGACAGTCCGGGTTTCGACACAACCATTCATGCCACTCAGCCCTAATCAACCTGGTTGATGACTGGCTAAATAGCATAAACAACACAGATATTGTGGTGTCCTATTCATTGATTTCAAAAAAGCATTTGATGTAATAGACCATAAGCTTCTTCTTAGAAAATTAAAATTGTATGGCTTATCCACAGAAACTCTTACGCTTTTTTTCACTCATATCTCACAAATAGACAACAATGTGTAAAAATTAATACAACTTAACTCTTCATTTCAAACACTTTCCTATGGCGTACCACAAGGCTCTATCCTGGGTCCCTTACTGTTCACAATTTACATCAATGACTTACCTCTCCATATCACATCCACCTGTGAACTCTTTGCTGATGATACAACAATACATACAAATCATTCTGATGTTACTGTTCTTGCACAAACTTTACAAGAAAGTGCGAATGACCTCGTCAAATGGACTGAACTAAATCACATGTCGCTTCACCCTCAAAAAACTAAATCCATGCTCATCACAACCAGGCAAAAAAAAGACAAAATCTAACTATTAAGTTTCCTCCTGTACATCTTAAAAATGACTTGTTGAACAGGTTAAAGACCTCAAAGTGCTAGGAATAACAATTGATAATAATATGAGTTGGCAAGCTCACATAACCTCACTATGCAAAAAAGTTTCACAGAAAATTTATCAACTCTCCAAAATCAAACGCTTCCTCGACCTGCATTCACGCAAGCTCTTTTTCCAGTCTCATATTCAATCATACATAGACTATGGATCTACTCTATGGGACTGTGCTAGCGCTAACACCCTCAAACCATTGTTAAGCCTACACAAGCGAGCTCTCAAATTAGTCCTCCTAAAAAGCAGTAGTCTTCTGGACTCGGACTATAAAATGATTCAAGTTCTCCCCTTAAGTCTGAGATTAGAATACAACAAAGGGATCATAATGCATAAGATTGTGTCTGGGAAGGCACCCTCAACATTAGTTCACAGATTCTCAATAAATTCCTCAAGGACTCTACACAAACTACATGTCCCTGTTCCTAGAATTGACTTTCAAATCCAGTTTAACATATTCAGGTTCCCGTCAATGGAACTCGCTCCCTGAATCAACCAAGCAACGCCAATGCATATCAACCTTCAAACACCATTACTTCAACCATCTTATGTGCCATTACTTGCATACTCCACCATAAATCCACCACCAACCACCACCACCCTCTTTGCCTTATGTATGTACCTGACTATTACGAAGTGTTTTTGTATTTAAAATGCACATGCATGTTATTTTGTTTAGTAAGAATGTCTTATGTGAGTACGATCGCGCGTGCGCGCGCGCGCGCGCGCGCGCGCGCGCGCGCGTGTGTGTGTGTGTGTGTGTGTGTGTGTGTGTGTGTGTGTGTGTGTGTGTGTGTGTGTGTGTGTGTGTCTTTCCTACTACCTCCTGCCCTCTTGTCATTCTATCGATACGCTTATATTCTTATGTGACTCTCTCTCTCTCTCTCTCTCTCTCTCTCTCTCTCTCTCTCTCTCTCTCTCTCTCTCTCTCTCTCTCTCTCTCTCTCTCTCTCTCTCTCTCTCTCTCACGGTTCGGCTTGAATAACTCGATTTATTATCCATATGACATCCCCTCCTACCCGTGGCGACTGGGCTATCATTATGCATTCCCCCCCCCTCCATTTGTGCTTTATTTTCCCCCCCCCCCCCCCCCCCCCCCCCCCCAGCTTCAAAATCGATTGTCTTGTATCTCTGGAAATTTTGTTGTTGTTGTTGTTGTTGTTGTTTGTCAGATTGTTCTAAGAGATGCTCTCTTATCGCACCCCACTCTAGCCTCTCTTATCTCCCCACCTCTCTCTCTCTCTCTCTCTCCCTCTCTCTCTCTCTCTCTCTCTCTCTCTCTCTCTCTCTCTCTCTCTCTCTCTCTCTCTCTCTCTCTCTCTCTGCACCTTTACTCCACACTCCCTTCGCTCCTGCGTCTCTCTCTTTGCCTGTCTGTATGGCTGTCTCTGTCTGTCTCTGTCTGTCTGTTTTGTTTTTTTTTTTTTTTTTTTTTTTTCTAAGTTTAATCCCGTATTGTATTGTTGTTCTAGTCACTTTTGCATGCTTCCTTTGTTACCTCATCTTATTTTTATATTGTTGACCCTATTCAGGGCGAGGACTGGATGTAAAAAAGCACATCAGTGCATCTTCTTTATCCAAAGACATGTGATGAACCCCCTTCAATCAAACCTGTTTGCATTCAGCATTTGCCAATCTCGGGTAAGCATACTGCTGAAAAAGGGGATCAGAACAGAGAGAAGGCATCACTGTCGGGCGTGTCAGACCCTCTTAACGGCTTATTGACCGGAGTGGACAGGTCAACGTTCCTGAAACCGACAGGAGAGTCCGAGGATTCAGACAGCACGTCCACCTCCACCTTGTGCCCCTCATCCTCCTCCTCAGGCCCGGAGGGCGGGTACCTCACCAGGCGAGGAGGCTCTCTCTTGGGCTTGTCGCACACCATGTAGACCGTCTGCCGTTCCTCCAGGGACTCCCACGTGTCCCCTCTGTCACTGATGGGAGACACGCTGGAGAGGAAGAGGGCGCGATCCAGCTGAATCTGCTGCTGGAACTGCTGCAGGTGGCTGAAGGAACGACCGGAAACTGCTCCGACCACTGGAGGGCGTCACTGACGGTGAGGTGAAGTGTGTGGGTGAGGGAGTGCCGTAGTGGAGGATCTGTCGAGAGGGGGCGAGCTGGAACGGCTCCGCATGGATGTGTGGTCACTGCAACTGCCTCGTGTAGAAGAGTGACCGTTCTTTTGGAAGTAAGGATGGGGAGACAAGAAGCTTCCCGGACGAGAGGCGTAAGAGTCGCTAGGGATGTCTATCGCCATGTCGCTCGGGGTGGCAGCAAGAGAAAATTCACTGTCGGCATCGCTGGCGTAATACTCGTACGCGCTGTTGTCACTCGGTCCTTTCTCGTAGACATCATTATTACGAACTGTGGGCACCCCGAGAGAATTTCTCTGGACTGACCTGGTCTGTTTGCTCTTCTGGAGACCGGGAACAGCGTGTTTGAACTTTTAGACACCGGAGTCGGACTACTGTTCGTGTTGATCGTCTCGTCCTGAGCTGTGCCAAGAACCTTGCGGATAGTGTCTCTCAGCTCTTTCTCACATTCCTGGTAACGGTTCTCCTCAAACACTAACGCGTTGCGATAACCGTTGAGCAGACATAGGACCATGTCCGAATCTTGTTGGTTCTGCTTGGTCTGTTTGTTGGTGATTTCTGTACTCCCTGTAGCCCGGCGTGGATGAAGACCTGTTTTCTGACGCCGGGTTGAGCTTGGGGTGGTGACACATCTCGGGGGTCGTGCTGCGGTGAGGGGTGACGGGGCTGGAGGCCCGGGACAGTTCTGGAGACTCCAGTCCCAGATTATGCTGGAGGATGATGTCGGGGAGCGGGACCGGCAGCGAGTAGCTGGAATCCTTCAAGAAGACGATGGGCATGTTGAGAGAACACGCCACGCACAGACTTCTGAAACAGGCGCCCGTGTTGAGGCTGGGGTCGTCCAGCAAGAACACGCAGATGTCGGCCTCGCTGATGTCGTCCCAGTACACGACGGCGCTCTCATCCGCGCAGGGCCCGCTCCTGACGAAGAAGTCGTGTTGAAGCGCGTGCAGCACGTGCCGATGTAGAGTTTCCTCGCCTGTCGGGTTCTGGCACAGGCAGCTGAGGTAAACCCGTGGCGTTCTGTTCCTGAAGCTGTCTCTGTCGCCCAGGGCTCCTGGGCAAAGGGCCTGCAGTTCGGGCTCCTGGTCGTCCGAGGCGTACGTGATGGAGATGACGGGCACCTGCAGAGTGTCGCTGACTCCGGGGGTCGGTCCTCTGGAGGATCCTCTTCCGCTGCCGATGCGGGCGTTCATCGTGGAAGAGGATTTCCCAGCCGTTATGGCCGAATGCCTTGTTTGTCTGCTGGACAGACGAACAGATGATGTTTAACAAGTCCAATGGAAAAGACAGGGGAGTTAATGATGAACGGCACAAAAAAAAGTGGAAAATGCTGTTCTTCAAACATATGACCTGTTTGTTTGGTTGACAGACGAATAGATGATGTTCAAAGTCCTGTGGAAAGCACAGGAAAGATGGTCATGAAAAACAAAAAAAAAAAAAAAAAAAAAACAAAAAAAAAAGAAAGAAAGAAAGAAAAGAAAAGAAAAAAGAAAAGGACGAAAAAATTGAAAAGGATATTCTACCAATAAAAACTGATAAAGAAGACAATGTTTGAAACTAGCTGTGTTCATGTTGAGTTATACAGGCGTTGAACCATCCATTGCCTTTGAGATCCGTGCAGTGTGTTTAACACGTTTGACAACTTTTCTGTATTGATGCTTGTTCGTTTGTTTGTTTGTTTGTTTTTTTTTCCTTGGGGGGAGGGGGGGGGGGGGCATTTTCTGCTGTTTTCTTTCTTTCTTTATTATTTTTTTGATGGTGGGAGGTGGGCGGGTCGAGGAGGAGAATGGTGGACGGAGGTGGGCAGGGTGTGAGGGAGAGGAGAGTGGGGAGCGAACACTAAGAAGCGCGTGGTATAGTCAAAGGTTAAAGCCCAATAGTCCAGGGGCCATAGGTGCGCGGTGCACTGTTTTAACGTTCACCGTAGTTGGGGCAAGACATTATAGAAAAACGGACCCTAACCAGCTCCTTCCGCCGCTTCAACTACCCTGATCTGAGTCAGGTACTCCTTTACAGCTAGGTGGACTTGGAGCGCTTCCTAGCCGTACAAATCCGACACCACGAGTGGTACGAACTCCAAATCGTCCGCTCCGCAGCCAAACGCTCTAAACTGGACTGAGGGCCTCGTTCCTAAAAGAGCGTTTCAGACGATATATATATATATATATATATATATATATATATATATATGAGAAAAAATCTTTTGCTATATGTATAACTGCTGAACTTCCCATTAACCCCCTCTCTCTCTCTCTCTCTCTCTCTCTCTCTCTCTCTCTCTCTCTCTCTCTCACACACACACACACACACACACACACACGCGCGCGCGCGCGCGCGCACGCGCACACAACACAGACCCCTCCCCCCCCCCCCCCCCCCCCACCTGTCTGCATCTTTCTGTCCCTCTCTATCTCTCTTACACACACACACACACACACACACACACACACACACACACACACACACACGCACACATACACACACACGCGCGCGCGCGCGCGCACAAGACCCCTCCCCCTCTCCCCCCTCTGTCTGCATGTCTCTCTCTCTCTCTCTCTCTCTCTCTCTCTCTCTCTCTCTCTCTCTTATGCGGTCGTCATACGACTGACAACGCAGGGGGGGGGGGGTGGGGGGGGGGGGGGGGGGGAGGGGGGGGAGGTATTTATAATATTTCTCCAATGACCGAAATCAGCATTACTGGGACATGCCTGGTGCCGACCGGACAACAGCAGCCTGGCTGGCTGACTGAAATGCCACACAAGTCCAAACTGCACCATCGTGTTCAAAGGAAGGACATCGTCTGCGTTTCAAATAAAACGCTGCTTTTCATTCTAATTTTCCCCCACCAGGAGGGATGCGATTTACGACGTTTCGAAGCAGGAAAATTTTTGAGTAGTATGGACAATTATTGTTTCTTTGGTAACCCGTGACAAAGTATTCTAATCGTGGAGTAGAGCGATTTGGGCGTCTTCAATATGAGCTCATTTCTGCTTAAAGTACTGATGGGCACACTAGCGCAAGGGTTCATTCAATGAGCATGTCAATGAACAAGGCCAGAATACACCCCCGTCCAGTTTATACCCAGGTACAAACTGCTTTGGTCCACTTTACGAGCCAGATATAACCGACCAGCTTTACCCGACCGGTGTGAACTGGACCAGACCATTGAATTTATCTCTAGGCCGTTTTGTACCCCATCATTTTGTGGTGCAAGTCTCAAGTTCCAGGACAGAAAGCTCGTTTTGCATTTTGTGGGGTCTCAAGTTCCAGGACTGGACACGTTGCAGTTCTGAAAACAAAAATGTTTTCGTTGCTTTGGTATTTGGTATAAGCGAGCATGCTAAGCCGCGACGTACACACACACACACACACACACACACACACACACACACACACACACACACACACACACACACAGGGCGAATGCTTCGTAGCTTTTTTTTTTTTTTTTTTTTTAAATACGGAAGGTGTCGAAAGTAAACAAAGTAAAAGGCCACGACTAGCCTTTATCAAGGCTCTGCAAATCTCCAGAACTTTTTTCCCCGGATAGAGTAGAGACAAGTAAGCCCCCTTTTTTCTCTTTTTCTTTTCTCGGTTTGTGTGTGTGTGTGTGTGTGTGTGTGTGTGTGTGTGTGTGTGTGTGTGTGTGTGTGTGTGTGTGTGTGTGTGTGTGTGTGTGTGTGTGTGTGTGTGTGTGTGTGTGTGTGTGTGAAGGGCACAGGCGTAGTTTTTTGTTTTTGTCTTCTTTTTTTTTTTTTAAAATCGACGTGAATTCTGAAGACTAAGAGGGATGCTGAGGCCAACACTAGGAATAGCTTATAGGTCTTTGAGACCTGGAAATTTTCTTTGCAAAAACAACGATGCTAATTTTTTTTGTGGCATTGTCGATTCCAAACTTGAAAGTAAAAGGCATTTTTTTGAGCCCTGAGGACCTGTTTATGTGCTGAATTGGAATATGTCTGTATAAATGTGAAAATTTAATCTAGTTGACAAGTGAGGCGACTGCAAGGAGGTATCTCAACAAATCTGAAAATTATTGATAAGGCTCCGCCGAAAAAAGTAGACAAACGAACCACAAGACAAAACAGGACGCGTTTCGACCTCTAGGTCTTCTTCAGGCTGGACACACAACACTCAGAACAACGAAAATGAACGAGCAATTATCATCCAATTCGTCGCAAGACTGGCATTGAAATGTAGTCATTGATTAAAAGGGGAAACTCTCTTTTGTTTTGTCCGAGTAGTTGTGTGTGGACGTTGCCTAAGCGAGAGTTGTCAGCCATTGTCTGTTAAAGCATAAACTCTGGAGGACTCCTTGAGTAGTATGGATCCACCAGGACCTGAATACAGATAAACACAGAACAAAACACGCAGTAAGGCCATTGGAAACACATGGATACTGATGGGACTTTCCGTATTGCGTAGTCAAAAGCGACGTCTGGTGGAGGTTAACTGTCTAGACCCGTAACCAGTTCCACACAGGTGCACCCACAAGGCTTCTGAGATAGAGAGTGAATCTCTGAGATCGATGTTACACCCAAGCTACGGCTTGACAACAAAGACTGATGAGTCTAAACTTGATTTTACTTCCAAGCTACGACTTGACAACCAATAAGGGTGACAGGTCTGAAATTGATCTTATTCCCAACAACGGCTTGACAAGACCAACAAGCTGAAATCGATGTTACCAACAGACTACGGTTTAACAAGACTTACAGGTCTGAATTGATTTTACCCACAAACTACGGCTTGACGGACAACAAGACTGACAGGTCAAAGGGGTGGTAGTCACAACTAGCACAGGAATGACGGCGCTGTCTTTTTGAATTTTGCATGCTCTTGTCCAATTCATCGAGGAATGCTGAAGAAAGGGATAAGTTCTCTCGGTGTTTTCTTGAGCAGTCTAGTTAGGCATTCCCTTCGGAGAGAGAATTCACTCACGCCGGCTCCGCGACTAAGCAATTATATATGTGAAAACACAACCTATCACTAAAAAGCAAGTGCAGTGTTGGACACAAGAAAGTGTTGATGAATTACAGGCTTGTTTTGAATGTACAGATTGGAATTTGTTTTTGAATTCTAGTTTTGACATTAACGAAGCCACTGATGTTATTTCCAGATACATTTCTTTCTATGAACACACGATTGTACCTACTAAAAACTATCAAAATATTTCCCACACAACAAACCTTGGGTTACAAAATCTCTGAAAGTAATTCTAAATGAGAAAAAAAAAAATAGCTTTTCAATCAGGCAATAAAAGCGATCGTAAGGTGGCACAAAAGAAACTGCAAACAGCGATTGAAGAATCAAAGAGAGCTTACAAGAGAAAAGTCGAAAGCATGTTCCAGAATGGAAATATGCGAGATGCATGGAAAGGAATAAAGGTTTTATCAGGTTCAGGAAAATGTTCAAATCAAATATTAGTAACGAAAAAAAAAAAAAAAAAAAAAAAAAAACAGCAAAACAAACAGAAACAGTTTGCAGAAAAGCTGAACGATTTTTACTGTGATTTGATGATAAAGATTTTAGTAAAGAATTAAATGAAGTGAAGGAAGAACTCCAAAGCAATGTAAAAAAGATGTTGATAGAAGTGATTCTGTTGTGATTAATGAAAATGATGTTCAGTCTTTTTTCAAACGTTTTAAATGTGAGAAAGGCAATGGGCCCTGACAATATGTGGAAAATTGTTGAAGGTGTGTGCTTCTCAGCTCTCCTATGTTTACAGTCGTTTGTTTACCTGGTCTCTTAGAGAATGTACAATTTCTGTGTTTATGGGAAAAATGCCACTGTATGCCCTGTTCCCAAAAAACGCAACCCAAGCTGCTGTTAAATGATTACCGACCAGTTTGCCCTCACATCTGTTGCAATGAAATGTCTTGAAAGAATTGTCCTCTGTTCTGTTTTAAAAGATACTACATAGTACCAAGACCCGTTTCAGTTCGCATACCAACAGAACAGATCAACAGATGATGCCACACTCACACTTCTGCATCATGAGTTTTCACACTCGAAAAACCTGCCTCCTTTGTACGCATTCTCTTTTATTGATTTCTCATCAGCATTCAACACCATACAACCACATCTGATGGCAAAGAAACTCATTAACATAAATGTGTGCAACAAGCTCATTCTTTGGATAATTGATTTTCTAACACAGAGGACACAGTCTGTTCGATATCAAAGTGTTGTTTCGTCTCCAGAGTCATTTCAACTGGCGCACCCCAGGGTACTGTTTTATCTCCAGTGCTTTTTACTCTGTACACAAATGATTGTTCAGGAAGTGATTCAACTTTGTACATTAAATATTCAGATGACTCAACACTTGTGGAATCTTTCCAACTCTCTCTCTCTTTTACTTCAAGGAGGTTCAAAAAGATTTGTTGACTGGTGCGATCATAACTATCTTGATCTGAATGTAACAAAAACGAAAGAAATGTTGACTGATTTTAGAAAGAATCCAAAAGTTGTACCACCGCTTTTTATCAAAGGTGCTGAAGCAGAACGTGTTGAATCATACAAATATTTAGGAACTTTTATAGATAATAAGCTGAATTTTAAATCCCATGTTGAGTATGTCCACAAAAAATGTCAAACAGATTATATTGTCTTCGCAAGCTGCGATCATTTCATGTGAATACTGACATTCTTCGGACATTTTATTCATGCTTCTTGGAATCTGTTTTAACTTTCTCATTTATGTGTTGGTATGGTGGGTTGACTGTGAAGAGTAGAAATGTGCTTGAGAAAGTGGTGAACGTGGGAGGAAAAATTGTTGGTGAGAGACAAAAAAGTCTGAGTGAGCTGTACAGGTGCCGTGTTGTTTGTAAAGCGAAATGTTTAATTGCTTTTTTTACTATGGATTATTGTTACATTTTGTTTTATATAGAGACATATAATTTAAACTCAGAGCGAGCATACAGTTGCATTTAGATAACGAATAGTTGTGTTATTTTAGTTTAAAATCTCATCTTAGAATTTATTGTCACATGCGTTGTAGGAATGTAATTCTATATAGTATTATTTTTATATTATACAGTCACATTGAAATCCAAATTCTTTTATATGAATGTATGCCATATGTGAGAAAATGGGTTAATGTGACAAAATTATTGTTTATTTGCTGTGAATGTGTGCGACCACAATCAATTTCTCGAATTGAGATAATAAAGTTGACTTGACTTGACTTATATATATAGTTCTCTCTCTCTCTCTCTCTCTCTCTCTCTCTCTCTCTCTCTCTCTCTCTCTCCATATATATATATATATATATATATATATATATAAAATGCTGAACAAGTAAGTAGTGGGGGAAAACAAGTGCGGGTTAACAATTCTTCCATCATTATAGTAATGACTTGGCAAAAATTTAAAATTAAAAGTATATATATATTAAATATGAAAGCCCTTCAATATATATATATATATATATATATATATATATATATATATATATATATATATATATATATATATATATATATAAAAGAATAGTACTAAAAACGCCTAATAAGATTTTTTAAGTGCTCAACCCCTTGGGAGCAACATCTATTAAAATAGTATGGTAAAAGGAAGTTTTAAAAGGAAGTTTTTAAAACTTCCTTTTACCATACTATTTTAATATATATATATATATATATATATATATATATATATATATATATATATATATATATATATATATATATATATATATATATATATGAACAATTAAGTAGTGGGGGAAAACAAGTACAGGCTAACAATTCTTCAGTCGCTATAGTTACACACACATATACATATACATGGGCCTGCGGCGTCACACCACCTCTCCAAACACCTGCAGTCTTCCTCCTAAAACAGTCTAGGGTTTGAGTTCTAAAACCAACTGACTCGGTTAGTGCCTCCCTCATCAAGTCCAAGTAAGGACACAATATGGAAAGGATATGTTTGGAAACAAATGGAGATGTATCCAGAGGACTTTAGATTCACTCTTTGATATGCATCAGCAGCAAAAACAGACTAAAGACTTCGTCCCTGGGTCAGATTCCATTTCCCCACCGTTTCCTTAACATCGGTTCTGTAATGTTGTAGTGTAATTTGTTGATGTAACATGAATCTACCCTTTCCTCTGGATCCAAGTGAGACGAATCCTTTCCTCTGGATCCAAGTGAGACGAATCCTTTCCTCTGGATCCAAGGGAGATGAATCCTTTTCTCTGGATCCAAGGGAGACGAATCCTTTCCTCTGGATCCAAGGGAGATGAATCCTTTCCTCTGGATCCAAGGGAGATGAATCCTTTCTAACAAATTTGTTAGACTACTAGTCCATGGGCCACATGACATCTTTCCACCAAGTTTTGTTGAAATCGGTTTAGTATTTTTAGCGTACAAACAGAGGAGGAACACACACACACACACACACACACACACACACACACACACACACACACACACACACACACACACACACACACACACTGTTTCAAATTCCTTGAGGAAGACCTTAAACGGTCGAAGTACTGGAAAGAAACTGAATGTGTTTTTTTTATGTAACCTTTATCAGAAAAGTCGAGGAAAGGTAGTGGGGAAAAAAAGACAGAGAAATGACGAAGTAAACAAAGAAAAGAATGGAAAGTACAAGAAGAATTCTAAGAGAACAGAAAGAAAATTTATGTCACAGAACACCCAGAAGGCAGGGTTACCATCCTTACTCAAGGAAAGAAGATACGTGAATCATTCTAAGAGAACAGAAAGAAACTTATGTCACAGAACACCCAGAAGGCAGATTACCATCCTTACTCAAGGAAAGAAGATACATGAATCATTCTAAGAGGACAGAAAGAAACTTATGTGTCACAGAACACCCAGAAGGCAGGGTTGCTATCCTTACTCAAGGAAAGAAAATACTGAATTATCCTAAGAGAACAGAAAGAAATTTATGTCACAGAACACCCAGAAGGCAGGGTTGCCATCCTTGCTCAAGGAAAGAATATTCATGAATTTACTCTAAGAGAACAGAAAGAAACTTCTGCCACAGAACAGCCAGCAGGCAGGGTTACCGTCCGTGCCCCTTGCAAGACGCCCAGTCGCTTTCACTGACCTGGCTGGGCTGGGCTCCGGCTGTCTCTGGGAGGCCTGGCCAGATGGGGGAGGTCTGGTCTTTGCCACTGTGCACCTTTGTCCTCTGCCTTGGTGACGTAAGGAGCCAGGAAGTCCCATAACCCGTCGAGGGACATCTCCTGGATCAGGGTGGGGTAGATCTCCAGCAGCTCAACAGTTTTCTGTGATGAACACACGGCAACAGGAATATACTTAGACCAGGGTGTTTTACATGCATAAAGACAGATCGACATCGTCATCATCATCATCATCATTATCATCATAATTATTGCTATCAGTATCAGTATTATCACTTTACTATTTCAGCTCGCATTGTCTTCTTCCCAACAGCCTCGTTTTCATTTAACGTCCAAATTTGAGAAGTTGTGCCGAATTTGACAAAACATAAGTGATTACTCGTTCTTCATTTTCATTGCCCTGAGTGTCGTTTCTCTTGCCTGAAGAAAACATAAAAGGTCGAAACGCGTTGTGTTTTGTCTTGTGATTTGTTTGTCCGCGTTGTTCGGCGGAGTTAATCTTAAACACTTTGTTTTGAAAGATTTATAAAGACAGAATATTGTGCGTCTATGGCCTACAAATTTCCCCACACGAATGAACGTAATAAAAAATAAACTGATCTAAAATAACCTACATGAATATACATTATAAAACTCGTGGTCCTAAAATTGGCTACATGAATAGAGTCTTACAACTGTGGTTTAAAGTTACCTACATTAAAAAAAAAAAACCAAAAAAAACCAACAACAAAAAAAAAAAAAAACCCATAATGAAAGTACGATTTTTAACTGCCTACCAGAATGATAACACTATGTCCGAAATGCTCTAAAAGACCATGTCAGAAAAAAAAAAAAAGTGTACATAAATTATGGTCTTATAACCAGGCGGCTTAAAACCATGATTTAAAATCACCTACTTCAATACACTTACAAAACTAGGAATTTTGTTTAAAACCATGGTTTAAAATTACCTACTTCAATACACTTACAAAACTATGGCCCCAAAATTTACCCCCAGAATGAACATGATATAACTGTGGTCTAAATTCACATGCACCAAGAGAAACCATAAACTAAGTTCGAAAATCAACTGCAAGAAAAGATATAACGAATACATGGTCTTAAAATCGCCTACATCAATAGACACGAAGAAACTATCGCCTAAAACTACCAGCACGAAAAGACATAATTCAACATTGGTCCAAATTTGGCTACGCGAACATACGTAATAAAAAAACTATGGCCCAACTGAACGGACAAGATAAACTAGTCTGAAATCGAATTCGTGAAGAGAGACAAAAAAAAAAAAAAAAAAAAAAACTTGGACTGAAATCACAGGAATCAATAGATATAAGAAACTAAGGTCCGATATTACTTTCATCAAAAGGTGCCATATATAAGCAATTGGAATCTAAGATATGTGAAGAATCCACAAAACAACGAGCTGTTTCGCACCTAACTGTGCATCAATAAAATAAAGAAAAAAAAAAAATGGTAAACAGGCATGTACAGTCTACACATGGGGAGAGTGGCGTAATACAATAGGTATACGACAGAGAGAGCGCAATACTCGGCATTCCGATGGGTTTGACGTCGTCGCCCATCCCCACCCTCCGCCCTCCCTCCCCCCAAAAGTGAAGTGCAGTGAAGCAACAGCGCTGTTGTATACGATGCAAAATACAATTCAACACACACAATCTATGGAGCTACATCACACACACACACACACACACACACACACACACACACACACACACACGAGCTCGCGCGCGCATGCCCCCATGCTCGCACGCATATGCGCGCGCGCGCCCATACACACACACACACACACACACACACACACACACACACACACACACACACACACACACACATATCCGCACGCGCGCATGTACTCACATGAATACACGGCAGATACACACTCTCTCTCTCTCTCTCTCTCTCTCTCTCTCTCTCCACACACACACACACACACACACACACACACACACACACACACACACACACACACACACACACACACACATGTTTGTTTTTTTTACTTGTTTAAATCTTTGATTAAGTGGATTTTCTATTTTTGTGTTATAGTTGTAGATAGGTTAATTCTTTTGACTCGTGTTAACCTTTCTTCCCGACCCGAATTTTTTTCGTCTAATATGACGTCATGTGGAAAAGACGTAAAAACAAACAACAACACAACAACACAACAACAACAACAACAACAACACACACACACACACACACACACACACACACACACACACACACACACACACATACACACACACACACACACACACACACACACACACACACACACACACACACTTGAAAGACAGTTTGAGAGAGAGAGAGAGAGAGAGAGAGAGAGAGAGAGAGAGAGAGAGAGAGAGAGAGAGAGAGAGAGAGAGAGAGAGAGAGGAACACAGATAGGGAAAGGGAGACAAACAGGTGAAGACGAAGATAGGGAAAAAGAAAAAGGGGGGGAAAAAAAAAAAAAAAAAAAGAGAAAAACCCATTGCTTATGTTCTTTACGTCAATGACACCATGGTTACGTCTCAACCAGTCGACAGCTCGGCTGTAGGTCAACCAGAAAGTGCCCGGGGGGTCGTGACCTCGCAGAACGCGGCACGTGCGGCAGTCGCCTCCTACGCCTGGCTTGAAAGCTTGGGTGATTCATGTCGGCCTCTGTCCCGGCTCACACAGCCCTGGGATCAACATGTAGAGGAGGTGGGCGAGTCTTGGACAGCTTGGGGGAAAAGACAAACAAACAAGTCATGATTGTGATGTCTGTGTGTCTGTCTGTCTGTCTGTCTCTCTCTCTCTCTCTCTCTCTCTCTCTCTCTCTCTCTCTGCGTGTGTGTCTCTGTCTGTCTGTCTGTCTGTCTGTCTCTCTCTGAGGTCTAGATGCAATAAGAAAATCAAATGTAAAAAAAAGACTGTCACAGGTCGTGTTTAAGCTATCACCCTTGAAAATAAAGATTTTAGCTTGTCTTGTCTTTCCTTTTCTCCCTCCTCCCCGTCTCATCCCACCCTCCCTTCGTTCCCCTCCCTCCTATCCTCTCTCACTGAGGGCCTGCTGGAGATTAAAAAAAAACAAACAAGTACACACATGTCAAGTAGCCACAATAATACGTCTTTGTTTCTATTTGTTCTCTCTCACTCTCACTCACTCACTCACACACACACACACACACACACACACACACACACACACACACACACACACACACACACACACACTTTCTTTCGTTCTCTATCAAAGAGTCCAATAAGTAAGTACTTACAGTTTCTTACATTTATTATCTTATACTAATGAGGTTACTTTACAGTGAGTCAATCATTTACCTGCTGCTACATCTACATAAGATATACGAAAAGACCATCTTCATCCGTCCCCTGCCTCTCACTGTTCTCTCCCACACCAAAACCATTTCGTAGTTTTCTAGCTTTATCATGAGGGTTTGGTTGGTTGGATGGTTTGTTTTGGGGTTGATGGGTGGTGTTTTTTTTTTTTTTTTTTTTTTCGTTTATTATCACCTAGAGTGGATAGACGTTGAATTTTTGAACACACACACACACACACACACACACACACACACACACACACACATACATACATACACACGCGCGCGCGCGCACGGACACACACACACACACACACACACACACACACACACACACACACACACACACACACACACACACACAAGATATACCGCAGCTACAAGACAGTTTAACATTTAGAAGACAAAAGCAGCACACTGTTTAGCAAACCGAAAGTGAAAATATATGATTACAACACTGAACGCCGCAATGCATCCAGTTCAACACGCGTTCAGTGGTCAGGCCAAGAAGGAGAACGCGCTGGAATGAAAAAGTAAATGGCCTGCAGGAAGCTCGCGTGTATGCCATGCTAGAGAAGTATACATTCTGGTGAACAGAACGGTCTCCTCAGTAATTGTCCACTCTGTCGCTATCTATTTCGGGACTACATCAGAACAAAGACACTCACAAGAGTACGCGCGCGCGCGCATAGACAGACACATACATACACACAGAGGGAGAGAGAGAGAGGAGAGAGAGAGAGAGAGAGAGAGAGAGAGGAGAGAGAGAGGAGAGAGAGAGAGAGAGAGAGAGAGAGAGA
>JADBJO010004495.1:190000-196637 GCA_016801955.1 Conus betulinus
ATTGACTGGATGACACGGGAAACGACTGAATGAAGCGCCAGCTGGCAGCTCTTCAGTCGGCGCTACCCAGGTAGGCAGCCCGTTGCGTAAACGAGTGTGGATTGTAAAGCGCTTAGAGCTTGATCTCTAGCCGAGAATAGGCGCTATATAAGTATTCATGATTAAGAAAATAATAATGATAAAAAAAAGACCGACCGACGCACACAAGCGGGCATACAGACAAACGGATAGACAGACAGACAGACATAAAGACTGACAGACGAACAGAAACAGAGAGACAGGCAGATACGTAAATAAATAACTGCATGAATAAATGAGAAAAAAAAATGTGAAAGGTGGCATTTGCATCATATGTCATGTATCTCATAGTCCATAGACGTAAGCCAAGGGTCAAAAGGAAATCCTGTCAAGTCTGACCTGTTACTGCCAGTCTTCAGCTGTCACAGGACCTGAGATCTGTACAACCTCAGAAGTCGCAGGGATCCCAGGTATTCTGGGTTCACATTTATTGAGTCAGTTAGTGTGTTTTGCTTCGCTTGCCATCAACCCCCACGCGAGAAAGGAGAGGGGGACACACACACACGCGCGCGCGCGCGCGCGCGCACAGAGAGACAGACAGACAGACAGACAGACAGACAGATAGAGACAGAGAGACAGAGGATGAGACAGAGAGAGACAAAGGACAGGGGGGGGGGGGGGGGGGGGGGGGAGACAGGAGACAGAGAGAGAGAGAGAGAGAGAGAGAGAGAGAGAGATCTCAGCACATTTTACCTACATTTAGGAGAGAAAAGCTACCCTGCTGATATCTTGTCCTTCTTCTTTAACTCTTGTTCAGCCACCTATGGACGTCGGTCATTTTGACCGGGGCGAAACTCCGCGGGGCCCAAAGTCGTCGGTGCCGATCAAGAGAGACTTAGCCTACACCAGCACCAACAACAGTAGACAAATATTTCCACTGCACTGCAGCTGGCATGATTTGTTGTATATTACAGTCATAATAGATACCATGGTTTCTCGACCTCTGCAGTTATTTCTTATAGTTGTCATTACTGTTATTATTGTTTTTTATTATTTTATTATTATTATCATTTTATATCACTATTATTATTATTATCATTATTATTGTTATCATTCTTGTTTTGTTACTATCATTATCAATATCATCTTTATTATTATTATTCCTTTTTTCCATCCTTTTTCAAGTTAAAACTGTATACGGATTCAGTGTATGACCGACAAATGTGCCGCTGTTGTATTGAAATCTCCAGTACACTGTCCTCTTTCTGCGCACTTATAAACTCTGGCTATTCGGTTTAAAACAACAACACAACAACAACAACAGTAGACCCCACGTCCAGATACCGAGAGCAGGATAAAGGCAATGACCCCATAGAGGCGGAAGGGTATCACTTCCTGCTGTTTATAGCACAATTAGCCGCAGGGGGTCGTCGCCACGCTGTTACCATGTCAACATCGAGTTCACGTATACTGGTAAAAAAAAAAATAAAAGTAAAGAAAAGAAAAAAATAGGAGTTCATTTCAAACCTAACTTAAAAATCTGATCTACTTTTGTCATAAAATTGTAGATTAAAAAAAAAAAAAAAATAAAAAAAAAAAATATATATATATATATATATAAACTTTTTTTGAAGGAGGGGAAAAAAGGTGTGGGGGAGGGGAGGGGGGGGGGGGGGGGGTTAAAAAGGCATCTGATAGAAAACATCTCTCAGCAAGGTCCTCATGGAGTTTATTGTAAAATGCTTTTTATCTAGCATCATGCAAATTCAAACATTATAAGAGTGTGTTTCATAGTCAGTGGCACTTCACATGGTACGAAACATACAACTTCCTTGCTCTTTGAAAAATACAAACTGTCGCTTCTTTGCGACCACCAATATTAGGTGGTAGTAACTCTAAGTTTGAGGGCTGATCTGATTTAAAAAAAAAAAAAAAAAAAAAAAAAAAAAAAAAAAACGCTTTATTATCTGTTTGTGTGTTCGATTCGTCTTGGCGGAGATCTTTGACTTAAAGTTACACTTTAGGTTTCAGATTTGTTTGACAGCCTCCTTTTCATTAAAACGCCCATCTTGCGCCGAACTGGACGAAGGGGAAGTGTTTGCTCGTTCATTTTCGTTGTCCTGAGTGTCGAGTATCTTGCCCGAGAAGTCCTAAGAAGTCGAAACGCATCGTGTTTTGTCTTGTGATTCGTTTGTGTACGTTTTTTGGCGAAGCCCTATGAATAATTATTCAAATTTGTTTAGAGTTCTGCCCGCTTCACTTTGCACTCGATCTTTCAGATTTGTGTAGGAGATGGACGAATTTTGCTAAAAATTTTTTTTTTTCTTTTTTTTTCTGGCATTCTCGGTATGATAATCCCACATATATTGCCTCTATTGCCAACAAGGCCTGGAAATCCAAGCGTGAACAGCGCGATGACCCATCACGTTTCACGGAGGCACACAGCTGTGACAAAGAGGTCAGGGCGGGTCAAAGTCGCTGAGCAGACAGCCAGCTATGCCCATCAGGGACGAAGGGGAGTCAGAGACGTTGAGAGAGTCCTAAACTCCAGGCTGACCAGGACCATTTTCAGCATCAGGCCCACACAAGGCAGTTCAGCGGTGTTCATGGAAACTGTCAGAGAGAATGTGTGCTGCAACATTTTGGGCAAAGCACCTGAACAAGCTATAGAAGCAAAATTTTCTTCAGACTTTGAACTGTCAGTAATATTCTTTAAGAAGACAACGCGGCTGTGGAGCAAGAGGTCTTGTAGAGAGGTAGGGGGCGGGTGGGGGGTTGCCACAAAAACTGGTGAAGTCTTTACGAAAGGAGTAATATCAAAACAGGCCTTCGGGGCTAAGAAGGTCCGTGGTGGGTTATTTACCAATTTTGCAAGATGAAAAAAACAAAACTTCCAAGATAGTATTCCGAAGAGCCAAATTAACTGGGAGTTCTTCAAATTCTTGTTGAATTTTATGTTGTCTCAACAACACACAACACACACACACACACACACACACACACACACACACAACACACACATCTATCTATCTATCTATCTATCTATCTATCTATCTATCTATACGCACACACACGGTGTAGGGGGGGGGGGGGGGGGGGGGCATGTGGGTGTGTGTGTGTGTGTGTGTGTGTGTGTGTGTGTGTGTGCGTGTGAGTGCGTGTTGAGTGTGTGTATACAAAGAGAGACAGAGAGAGAGAGAGAGAGAGAGAGGAGAGAGAGAGAGGAGAGAGAGAGAGAGAGAGAGAGTGTGAAAAAAGTTACAAGCAGTGTTCCAAAGAGCGAAAGAACAGATATTCAACAAATACTTTTGCCAAACTAGTGAGTGATTTTTTCTTTTCATGTACGATTTTGGAAGGGACGGTTACCCTGCCCTTACAGACTTACATTGGGACGGTATGGAAACAAAGCCCTAAAAATCCATGGGATCGGACAGACCGTCTGCCTTTGACCTCGGAAATGGACACTAAAAGCCTCCTCCCAATAACCTTCAAGGATGACATCACCGACACGAAGCGCTGAATGATACCTGGATCAGCTTTGCCCTCTGTCTTTGACCTCGCAAATGGACACACCTCTCTAAAAAAAAAAGCCGTCATGGATGACACCAGAGTCCTTTCCACCAGGGAGATGAAACAAATTCAGATATACAGAAGCAGTTGTATTGGTGAGTCAGCTGCTTCATTCACGCTGAGTTTCACACCAAAAATATCACGGAGCCTGTCTTTGTGGGGGAAAATGAAAGTAACGGTAAGAACCATGACTGCCTGGTGATCTTATGATAGCAAAGCCAGTGTCAGTCCAACAGGACGTACGACAGTCCCGTGAAACTGAAACAGCGGAGACAATATCTACATGTATATTGTCACTGTGGTAGTATAGCAAATATCTGTGTGATAAGAGTTGTGACGGTGCTGCGGAGTCGTGATGATGGAGCCTATATCCACATGAGAGAAGTAATGGAATTAGAAGTGCCAAGGCAGAACCAATATCCATACTGTAAAAGTTGTCACACTAGGATGAAAGCATGACAATGCGATCATTGTCCACACACAGAAAAATAACAATGTAAAAGCGCGAAAATTTACAAATAAACAAAATGAAAGCAGAGTTTAAAATATGAAAACTGAATTGAAAGCACCGAAGCAGAGATAAAACTACGAAAGCAAAGCTGAAAATACTAAAGCAGAGGTAGAAAAACGTAAACAGAGATGAAAGTACGAATATAGATGTGAGTGCACGAAAACAATGGAGAGTTACTAAATCAGAAGTATAAATACAAAAACAGAGATGAAAGTATGAATATAGATGTGACTGTACGAAAACAGCATTTGAACTATACTAAAGCAGGGATCAATGTATGAAAGCAGAGAGAGAGAGAGAGAGAGAGAGAGAGAGAGAGAGGGGGGGGGGGGGGGGGGGGGATACCAAAGCAGAAAATCAACGCACGAAGATAGTGGGGGGAAATACGAACACAGAGGTGGAAATTTGAAAGCAGACTGGAAAGTATGAATGCAGAGATGGATGTACGAAAGCAGAGATGGATGTACGAAAGCAGAGATGGATGTACGACAGAGATGGATGTACGAAAGCAGAGGTAAAAAAGAAGAATTCAGAATTAACAGTATGAAACTAGTGTATCAAAAGTATGCAAGCTGTTTGGGAAGTACCGAAACAGTGGTGAAATAGCCGACTGGACGCAAGTTGTCGTTCCTAGGTACCCCCTAGCAGCGCTGAGAACATAAGGCGTATGCGGTGGCGAGTTTGAGTTTTTATTACTGTTATATTTCTTCTTTTAATTATTACTTTTGATTCGAAGATCTTCTGTGACACGGTTTTTCTGTAGATTCATGAGGAGTGCAAAAACTATGAGCAACAAGGTGCAAAGCAGACAAACGTACTCCCAGTATATCTTGAATACGTGTGAGATATTCCATAAAGGGAAAAACCGTTTTGGGCCGTTATAGCCGTTAGTAACGGTTATAACATCGGCCATGGCCATCATCTGTGACCCATAATGAACATACCTACAAATTTTTAGAAAGATCAGCCACATATTTTCTGAGATATTCCATACAGAAGAAAAACCGTTATGGGCGTTATAGCCGTTAGTAACGGATATGACAGTAAAATAAAACATCGGGCATCATCCGTGACTCATAGTGAACATAAGCCTACCTACAAATTTTCAGAAAGAACGGCCAAGTAGGCCTACTTTCTCTGAGAAATTTCATAAAGAAAAAAAACCGTTATGGGCCGTTATAGTCGTTAGTAACGGCTATAAAGGTAAAATAAAACATTGTGCATCATCCGTGACCCATAATGAACAAACCTACAAATTTTCAGAAAGATCGGCCGAGCACTTTCTGAGATATTCCATACAGAAGAAAAACCGTTATGGGCCGTTATAGCCATTAGTAACGGAAATAACGGTAAAAGAAAACATTGGGCATCATCTGTGACCCATAGTGAACATACCTACAAATTTTCAGAAAGATCGGCCAAGCACTTTTTGAGATATTCCATAAAGAAGAAAACCGTTATGGGCCGTTATAATCATTAGTAACGGATATAACGGTAAAATAAAATAACATCGGGCATCATCCGTGACCCATAATGAACACACCCACAAATTTTCAGAACGATCGGCCCAGTAGTTTTGTCTGAAGCGAGTGGAACACATTCTGACCACAGACGGACAACAGACGGACAGACAGACACACACAGACAGACAGACAGTACTCCCTGTTCTATAAGAACTGGGAGTACAAAAACACAGCCGAACGGGAAAACCCGATATTGCTTAGAGATAAGATAAAGGTGAGTGAGACTCGTGGAAATTTCATCAGATAGGGAGCTGCAGGAATTACCTAGACTGACTTAAACCTATTGCCGCATCGAGTGTCTTTTTTTGTTTGTTTGTTTTTTGTTTTTGCTTCCCCGCCTCGCCCGCCCCCCCCCCCCCCCCCCCCCCCCCCCCCCCCCCCCCCCCCCCTTTTTGTGTGTTGTGTGTGTGTGTGTGTGTGTGTGTGTGTGTGTGTCTGCGTACGCAGGCTGACTGATACTCCTGCGACACACTCCCTGTATAGACAGGCAAGGATTAATCCCCATCTACCCAACAAATGGAGCGGGGTTTTTTGTGTATGACCGTTTTTTTTTTTTATCTCGCCATTAAGGCAGCCATACTCCATCTTCGGGGAAGGTACATGCTATGTTAACGTGTCATCCATACCAACGGCCAAACTGGCCTTTCTCTTCCGAAAGTTGGTGATGGGTATTTGACGTGTGTGCACGATGTTACGCGTGCGTTCACACACGGAACCTCGGTTAAAAGTCTCATTCGAAGGACTGTATGTGAAATGGAGTCAGAACTAATGTAAACTCCGAAGAAAAATTATCCTATACCGAAACAGCTCGGCGTAGATTCGAACTCGCAACCCCAGGATCACCAGGACCACGAGTCCGCCGTTCTACCACTGAGCTATTCCGGCCCCACATTGAGTGTCAAACAAGGTTTGTCGAACATTCCTTAAAACTCTCAACAGTTTTGGAGATTTTTTTTCATTGAATTTTGCATGAATTTTCCATAATTTTTTCGTAACATTATGCGCATTATTTCTA
>JADBJO010004496.1:0-2500 GCA_016801955.1 Conus betulinus
TGCTTACCTAAAAGAACAATGTGTATGTTGTGTGGCGTGTGTGTGTGTGTGTGGGGGGGGGGGGGGGGGGGGGGGCGGGGCGGGTGTGTGGGAGGGGGGGGGGGGGGCGTGGGCCGCGTTGCGTGTGTGTCTGTGTCAGTGTGTCTGTGTATCATGTGTAAGCATTTTTTGCTTATTTAGAACGCGGACAGTGTGTGTGGTGGTGTGGGGTGTGGGTTGTGTGCGTGACGTGCGTGCGTGCATGCGTGTGTGTTGGTGTGTGTGTGTGTGCTGTGTGTGTGTGTGTGTGGTGTGTGTGTGTTTGTGAGAGAGGAGAGAGAGGAGAGACGGAGAGAGAGAAGAGAGAGAGAGAGAGAGAGCAAAAAGAAAAGAGATAGTGTATTTGCTTACCCATAAGAACAATGTGCGTATGTGCGTGCGTGCGTGCCCTCGTGTGTCACGCGACGTTGGTTCCTGTGTGCATGAGTATGAGACATTACAGGTAGGACAGATCAGGGGATATTTCCCCCTTGATTCGTTAGCTAGCCAGTTATTTGATTAACACAGACAAACTAATTACAAACGGTAAATATCAAACATTGTCACCACACCACGCACACACACACACACACACACACACACACCACACACACACACACACACGCACGCACACCACACACACACACACACACACACACACGTGCACACACACACAACACACCACACACACACACAACACACACACACACGTGCACACAGATACATACAAGAAAGAGGAGAGAGAGAGAGAGAGAGGAGAGAGAGAGAGAATGAGAGAGAGAGAGAGAGAGAGAGCGGAGAGAGGAGAGAGAAAGCAGACAGCAGACAGACAGACAGGCAGACAGACAGACAGAGAGAGGAGAGGAGAGGAGAGAGAGAGAGAGAGAGGAGAGAGAGAGAGAGAGAGAGATTCAACATCTCTAACGTTGGGCAATCAGTGGGAGATTGCATCTCCAAGGAGATCCAAGTAAAAGCTGTTCTGCACAATTCTTAGGCTGCTGACAACACTTATATA
This sequence comes from Conus betulinus, assembly GCA_016801955.1. NCBI lineage: Eukaryota > Metazoa > Mollusca > Gastropoda > Neogastropoda > Conidae > Conus > Conus betulinus. Next base: position 1,034 of record JADBJO010004496.1, read on the forward strand.
GGTGACATGACGCTGCTTGAGTTATGAAACAAGTACAGTAGACCACTCTGACTTTGAGTTCGTGGACCTCCTTGCTATCTTAAAAGGATCCTCAAGCAGAGGACTCCTAGATTTCCTCTAGTTGTTTTACATAAAGGGAATTTTCCAGCGACCTATTTGTATACCACACTTTCGTTTCGTTTTACTTCCTATCCTTTGCTGGCTGCTTTGGAGCGCTCGTTTTTTTGTTTGTTTGTTTGTTTTGTTTGTTTGTTTTTGTTTGTTTGTTGTTTTCACCCTTGGTGGTGAGAAGACACAGGAATTATAGACTGTCTTATGTCTCCCATTTGATGCCAAGGGAGCCCAGACGCGATTGGCCGTGTCTCTTCCTGAATGAGTCCGATCCAGTGTACGACGAAAGGTCTCAAGAGCAGGCGACATGAATGGGATTCTGTCTTCAGGATGGATGCCAGTGGTACTCGTAAAGCTGCAAGTGAAGGGTAGTATATTTAAACTACATTTCCCCTATTTTTTCACGCAAATTTTCTTTCTCTCTCAACAATTCTCACCGCCCTCTGCACCTTGTTTCTGCACCCCCCCCCCCCCCCCCCCCCCCCCCCCCCCCCCCCCCCCCCCATATCCTTGCCAGGTCATTAATGTAAATAATGATAGTGGAATTATTGTCAGCCTGCACCCCCCCCCCCTTCCCCCCCCTACAACAAAATTTTCTCTCTATATCTAGACAGATATAAGTGGTGTGTGTGTGTGTGTGTGTGTGTGTGTGTGTGTGTGTGTGTGTGTGTGTGTGTGTGTGTGTGTGTGTACACACACACACACACACACATATATATAGATATATATATATATATATACAATATATATATATGTTGTGTGTGTGTGTGTGTGTGTGTGTGTGTGTGTGTGTGGTGTGGTACGTCAAAGTTTACAAGATTGCTATGAGCTTTGTTGACCGGATAGCTAGCTGGTTGTTATTTGGCTGGTTGACATGTTCACACGGGTGGGAAGGATGGTAGCAGCCTAGTTCTTCAATTTTTCACCATCGAACGGAAGAGTTTATTAGGGTCGACTCTGTGACGGCGGTTTTGCTGATCTCAGCTGGACTTACTATACCTTCCGTCCGAAAAAGTCGGTCACGCTATACAATCGTGGCCGAAAAGAATACGACGGGGCGACTTGATCATTCAAAACCTCAGTTGGTTTGCGGAGGTTTCATGTAGGTTCACACAACGCGCGTATTGACACAACAAAGATCCTTGGCCTGATATATCCCCCTTGAAAGAGTACGGGGAAAAAAAACAAACAAACAAACCCTGGTCGTTGCGGTACAGCCAGCTGGTAATACCAAGCTGTTCAAATGAGCGACACAAGCAGTTGCACCGCCACGGATTCAACAGGGCGAAACCAGCCCACGCTTGTTGCCCCGGCACCGAAGAAAAGAAAGAAAGTAAGAAAGAAAGAAAGAAGAAG
>JADBJO010004496.1:5000-7500 GCA_016801955.1 Conus betulinus
CTCTGGACATGCTCATTTTCCACTTAATGACTCGCGCACTAATGACTGAGCCACCTGATATTAGTAGGAAAGTTAAGCCTTATAAAGTTCACTTTGGTTCCTCCTTGACCAGATCCAGCTTGAAACACCTCTCTCTGCTGCTTCTGCCATTGCTTTCAGGGCTCTGGGTTTTTTTCCCTCCCTGCAACTGAGAGCTGTTTCATGAGGCTGTATGCAGACGTTCCTACAAACCCCCTAGCTCCAATTTCTGCAGTAAGGACTTTGACCTGATAGCCTTCTCCTCAGGCTGTTTGCCAGATCAGCGTACTTTTCAGTCTTGTAGATTTGAGCTGCCTCCATTCTGTTCTCATATGGCACCGTGAGTTCGATCATGATCAGCTGCTTGGTATATATATATATATATATATATATATATATATATATATATATATATATATATATATATGTCCCTTCCGTGTCCATCCTATTTGTAATCAGTCATCGCATTCTGTCATCATCATGTGTCTCACACACACACACACAGAGAGAGAGAGAGAGAGAGAGAGAGAGAGAGAGAGAGAGAGAGAGAGAGAGAGAGAACTGCCGCGAACGAGCCCTTCACCCGGTAAGGAGCGAACTCTGACCGACGTTCCTTGTTTGTGTTCGCTCCCCTTTGATTTCCACCCCAACACCTCTGGTGAAGTCTACCGCCAGTTCTGCACAGAATCCTTCAGGACGCATGAACCTTGGCGTTCAGCTTGGTCGGTGTCGGCAAGGAGGTGAGGGAGGGAAAGGGTGGGAACACCAACATATCAGTTCTGGAGGACACACAGAAATGCCAAATCTGGTATACGCCTGTGGACCGATCCGCCAGACATAAACCGGAAGTCTGAAAACTTCGTGCGCTGCGTATCACGTGATCAGTAAGTTGCCGGGAGACATGATGAGCGAAAGTTATCGGTAATGAATGAGGACAAAGTACTCGATCGTTTTGGTCTTTTTACGTGGAACGCAAACTGTAGGAATCACATGGATTTCCAGGTCATTTCTGCAATATGTTTGGCCATATCAATATCCGGGTTAAATGGTGCACGACCGGTGATCGTGTGAACGTGTCAGTGTTATCCAGCTCAAGCCCGTTAGTACTGTCTTATCATATTGTACTGTACGCGCTTGTCAACCTTCACGGCGAGCCGAATGTTTATTGAGCCGATAAGCCATAAACATGTGGGTGTACGTCAATGCTTATCGTTTTAAAGCGACGCTTACAGTGCTATGCAAATCTCGGGTTGACTCATGAAAGTGAGTTTATCAGCTTGATCTGAATTCTTGATTTAGGCCTAGTGCTGGTCTTTGCTCACAAGTGATTCGGTTTCAGTGATTCAGGTGTTGAAAACGATTCAGTAATGTGAGACTCTGTGCAGTCCAAACGTAGGCCTGCGTAACAAGTCTTGGTGTTCAGTACACACGAACACTAATTGCATGTTACAAATTGGAGACTGATACACCACGAAATATAGTCAGCGCGTAAATTATCCCGTTGTCACAGCTGAAACTGTCCGGCCGTACCAACCTGCCCACCTCACCACCCCCCCACCCCCCCCCTTCCCCCACCTCACATCCCACACCCTTGGACAATATGGACCCTCTGTCGTACAAAGTGCCTCCCCTCCCCCCTCCTCCCCCTTCCTCTATTCCGGACAGTTTTTTGGTTGCATGTCATGTCTGAACTGTTCCCCTCTTCTGCATTTTCCGCACCCCCTCCATCCCTTTTGTCTTTTAATCGGTATCTTCCACCTATAAAAAGATCACTCACTCAATCCAACGAATGTCACACACCTCGCGTGCTCACGCAAATGCATGCGCGCCGTTCAACTTCAGGTAGTCCAGAACGTTTGGGGAAAAAAAGTCCGAAACACTAATGATCGGAAACAATGGAGCTGCCGTCGGAGAGACAGAGAGGCAGACAGATTTGGGTCACAGACTAAACAAACACCAAGGTGTATCTTTTGATTTGACGCGTGCTCGACTTTACGAGACTGTAAATATAGGCTGTAGATCTACGGTCGATTTTTGTACTCCCAGTTCTTACAGAACAGAGTACTTTACAATGGGAACGAAGAAATGCTGTCTATCTGTGTGTCGGTCGACCTACACATGAGCCTGTGGTCAAAAATGTGTTCCACTCGCTCCAGACAAAACTCTGGGGCCGATCTTTCTGAAAATTTGTAGGTATGTTCATTATGGGTCACAGATGATGCCCGATGTTTCTTTTACCAGAAGAGCCGTTACTAACGGCTATAACGGCCCAAAACGGATTTTCTTCTTTATTGAATATCTCAGTGACTAACTACATTATGACGCATGTTTGATTGTGACGTCAAATACATTATGACGCATGTTTGTGACGTTTTTCAGGAAGATAAACGGGAAGTGCGTTTATATGATTTGCATCTTGTTTTGGTTGCGTCAGATCTTTAGTCCCGTCGCCACGATGAAGCCCACAGTCTTCCCGAGGTCT